>JAVCKZ010071345.1:0-13781 GCA_034780755.1 Lepetodrilus elevatus
GAATAGTTCTGTGAACACATTAGTGTTTCTCAAATTCCGTCGTTGTTAGGTGATCAATACATTAATACGTATTGGCGTATTTACTACTAATATGTAATATATATGTAAATTAATTTAAATTTTTTTTACAGAGCTTCAACATGTTTCAATATATATATATTCCATTGACTTAATTAGTGCCGTTAATGTATTGCAGTAATAAAAACGTCAACAATCTGTCACTTGATAATATTATAGCAATATTATATCTTTCTTGGAACCTGTTGGAAAAATATGATTCAACGTCTATAGCAGAAATATACGTTTACTGTTGAATACATTTCCTTGGATAAGTTCATGTTTATAATGTAAGAATTCCACATTATTGTCATTTTTAGTTCAGATTTTGTATTTTATCATTTTAGGCACAATGCCTACTGTATCAGTATATTGTTTGGCATTCATCGTTAGCAAAGAAACACAGATTACATCTTGTTAAATTATTACGACATTTTTACACGTTTTGCAGCTGTTTCGAGAGTTAGTACATTTTGAAACAGGTAACATATTCCCAGCTAGGTAAATGGGGAAAATGTGATTATCCTAGTTCTTCCAGGCACTTATCTTGCAAGGGAGGGGCGGATTACCCCGACTCAACACTGATGCATACGGAAATTAAATTAACCACACTAGCACATTATTTCGTTCGGACAAGAATTTAATTAACTGTGTGCTGTCAGCTAGAATAAAGATCGACAGTAATGGGTGTTTTTAGTTTCTTGTTTTATGTCTGGGAGTGACAAATTGTGAGTGTTCTTGAATAACGGTAACAAGTTTGAAACAGGACAGGGACCATACTATGTCCATGATGAATGTTTTGTATTGTAAATGAAAGCAAACCAAGAATGTTTAGGATAATGTAATTTATTTTAAGTAATTGTCCATTGGACCCTTATTGAAATAAATAGTCATAAATAAAAGTGAAAATGTGAAAAGTGATATCTGTAACAAATCCTATGTATTGTGTACGATTATTATAAGTGATAACATAATGTAAGCCTAATATACACCACAATTTGAAATTGTGCTACCAATAGATGCACTTGTGAGCATGTATCATAAAATACAGTGATACTGTGATAATATATAAGCCTATATAAAGCTCCATTATCAAGAACACCATTCTGAATCTATACATTCCCTGACTGGATGACGTCACGGGTGCAATGCTGGTTTGAGATGGCATGACAGTATTGGTGCGGTTGAACTGTACTATGGACTGAACCAGCATGGCAATGTCAATGCTAACTTGAAATTGCCATCTATAAATATTCAGTTATCACGCCGGACTGCATGATACGTCATGAATACAAAGATCCATCTTGGTCCAGCATGACAACGGCACAGGTGTGCATCTGAACTGATAATATGCCATATACATAAACTGATAGGATCCTGCGTTGACATGTTCCAACATTATAGGTGCGACGATGGAGGTAAATGGCATGGCTATGCAGATGTGACCCTATGGAATTATACATATTGACCATTGACGGACATGGTATGACCCTGAACTGAGAAGGTATAACTGTAGATACAGATGGCACTCTGGAATTCCATAGGTAAATGGCATGGCTATGCAGATGTGACCCTATGCCAGACTATGGCATTATACAGAGTTGACCATTGACGGACATGGTATGATCCTGAACTGACAAGATCTAACTGTAGATACAGATGGCACTCTGGAATGCCATAGCATAACTACACATATGCGACTCTGAGTTGTCATAGCATAACTGTGCAGGTGTGGCCATGGGCGGACACGGCATAGCATTGGAAATGCGACCTTGCACTGAAAGGACACATTTACAGATGCGACCATAGACGGACATAGCATATATAGCAATACAGGTGGAGCCGACTAAGATAGCATAACTCTTCAGAGGTCATCATTGGCTGACATGACATGAACTACACAGGTGCAACCGCGGACGAACATGGCATAACATTTTACAAATGCGACCCTGGACTGACATTTTCTAACATTTGCAGGTGTGATAATGGACTGACATGTCATAGCCGTACAGGTGCGACCCCTGGCTTAACTAACGCTCACATAAATGGAGGTCAGTTTTTATGTTCCACAGACATAAATTTATTCGTCTTTGTACCGTAATATATTATTTCACTGTTTCAATTGTTTACGAGGTAGGAACGTGTGGCGTGTGTTTAAACTTGATGTCAACCTTTTGTGTCGCATAGTATTTAAGATTTGCAGTAATTTACGCCAATCCTTTGAACTTACAATATATTGGATAATAAAGAATAAAGTCAAATAATGTTACTAACATTATTTGAAAGTAAAAAAAAAAAAAGTTAAAAAATAGAACTGAAATATATATTCCACATGGATGTGTGTGCTTATTGCTCAATATAACAATGTGATAAATGCTTACAAACATTAATTTTTAAGACATTTGTTGAAATTTATAAATATGTGTCTGCGTATGCTAATACAGGTACCATGGATGTTCCTGCTTTCCATTTGTAGAATATGTTTGAAAGTTTTAAAAGTTTTTTATCCAAACCACTATAAATTACAAAGAGCCGTAATGGGTGATGATAGTTGAAAGTTGCTTAAAATGCCAAATAGCTTTAACTTTAAGTAAAATGTTGACGAGATACCCTGACAAAAATCTCCCCTGGGTATGCACCTGCAGCCGGTGTTGATCCCGGGTGTAATCTGCGGTGATGTGTTTACGAGACAGTAGACAGATAAGAGGCGTGTGTATGTATGTGCCTGTCCAGTATTAGGGGTGAAATACGGGACATTTCTGAAGCCTCCACCCCACGGAAGTGTCTCCCGTACCCGTCCACTTCTCACCTCGCCCCGCACCCCACAACCTCACCCCTAGCGGTCCTACCAACCTCCATTGGCCGCCATCTTTGCCCTGTAGACGAACTTGATCCCTGACAAACAGGTAGACATTTTATCCCGACACCAAAATACTTTACATCTCGATAACGAAAAAGACACTTTCCCGAACGAAATAAATTGCAATTTGGGACGAAAAATATTGTATTTTTATTGTTTACGCGTGTCAAGTGTTTGATGGAGGTTTGTTTGCAGTCACCCATACATACTGTGACCTATGGTAAACAGCTACCAGTTCACACTCGTTGATTTCGTACTCGCGCCTACCTGATTGCTATTAGACTGTCTAGTACACGTATTTGCTTATAAGAAAGATTTGCCTTGAAGCAAATGACTTTTTATAGCTCCAAGGGACTTGTTTCCCCTTTGGACATAACAATGCAACAACTGTACTAATTGCTCTCTCGTTGCAATAGTTTATTTGTGGGCCTGTACCTCGAGTGGGGATATCTTATCCCCGGCTTTACACTGGCCAATGGTAGGGAAAGATGTTAATTATGACGTTTGAAAACTCAAACATTTCCACAATTATGATTGCTGCTTGTTGTTTTTAACGCCAGCAATCATAATAAAGCTAAAAACTGTGCAATTTCTACCCGACCTCCATAGGTTCGTTGAGATCGGAGGAATGAATGTAACGCGGAGAGTCGCTAATCCCAGGCTCGCCACGACGGCCATATTGGACGGGGAGCGAGGGAGAGGGTTGGTGAGCTGGGTGAGGATGGTCGTGGGGGTACCGGCTCTAGAGAGACGCTGGGGAGGGACCGGGGGGTAAAACATCACCCCAGGGGATCAGAATGTCATTCCGAAGAATTTCAGTCTTCAAAGCCGAGCAGAAGTGCAAGCATTCGTCTGCAAACGTCACCATACGGCAACGATACCGACTCGAGGTAAGTAAACATTATGCTTGTCGGTGTGCGCATGTGGTTATGAGAGTACCACTGATCAGATATTATCGAAATTATATTGTTTGTATCATAATTTTGAATGTTAGCATCTGTTTACTCGGTAATATTCTTTGGTTCAGTTTATTTCGTTTGAAATTGTTTTCTTTGTTCGGTATCATTTGCGTTGTCTGTCAAAGCGCCAGATTTATCGATTTCATTTAATCTTATCTGTGTATTGTTATTTCCTGTCAGAAACACATCTGTAAATGTGTTTTGCATTTTATTAACACTAAAATACTAGTGCTTTCCAGACAGTATGCTGACAAGATCAGGGTTGTATACTATAATGTAAATGTGCGCGCCCTTTAGATCTGTATAAGTTAAGGTTGCATAGGAAACGAAATTGTTAAAATTACAGACAAAATCACTCTTGGGCTTGATAAATAATTAATATCTATATATGCGCGACTTGTTTATGCCTCAAATGTTGGTCTGGACGAGACGCGCGTTGACTCATGCAATACAAAAGACTCCAACCGTCTTCCGCCATTTTCCTTGACTAAGTGATTATGTTTAAGCGGTAATGCAACGAACGAAATACCTGCAGGATTAGAAGCCAGTTCACAATAATTACAAAAATTTGAAACAACCGTCAAGTTTGTCTCGGCTGATTGTAGCTAATGTGTAAATACTGACTCGCTTCTCGAAGGAACACCGCCAAACATTTTGTTTACAGTCCACACTTTGGACAGCATGCAGACGCCATTTTGAAGGGCTCGCGTCCCCACATTACAGATTAGATTCAATCATTTGCACCTTTCTCACGCCACACCTGTAAAAGCTTTTATTTCTAACGTGTTAACAGTTTTAATAATTCCTTATTAATGCATAAATCCATAAATACCCATTTGCATAATGTTTTAGTGCAACGAGCCGAACTGAATTATTTCAATTGAACGATTTTTTTGTGTGTGTCAAATGTCACTCCAGAATGTCAGTGAAAATGACCCAGATACATAAGTTGCGAAACATTGCTCTGGCCATCCTCCTTGTGCATTTCCTAGTTCGATCAATCCGACGATGTAATTGCTGTTTCAGTTGTGTATATATCACCGCCGGGGTCGAACGCGTCACCCAAATTGCAATTAACATGTCGGCTTCGTCCAGCGAACAAAAGGTCTGGTCATTCGGACCTTACCAGCCCTTCAATAGGTGGGTGAGATTGCCCCTGAGGGTCTTCTACCGGGGGCAAGACAGTTTGGGGTATTGCCATTGACCGTATCACAGTGTACTGCTACTACTAGTCTATATATCAGACCAGGGTGTAGTCCAGACCATTTTATTGCAATCAGGCAACTCCATTTCACCCCCTGTGGTCAGAACTTACATAAATATTTGGCCAAACATTCTACTCACTAGCAATTACTTCACACATGGTCTGTGATGAACGTAGGAAACGTATCAGTGAAATATCCAAAGTATACATTATGATTATGTAAATTATGAAGTTGTTAAACGTGTCAATAGTTTTAGTCAAAGTTATTACAAGATGTTCTCTATATAGTGAAGCCATTTCCATAAATATATTACTTCTACACAAATCTGAAGACTAACAATAGTTTAAAGTAAAATGTTATTACAAAATATTATTTATATTGAAGTCATCCCCATTAAGTCATCTCTTCTATACACATTTCAAAATTTAATTCAAAACAGGCTTTTCTTAGCACTTTCATCAACGATACAATTATAATATCAACATGCTGCAACACACATTCAACATATGGAACTTAATGATATCCTCCTGACATATAATCATGTCCAATATTCTCACTTCGTTTGTTATGCTAAGCCATCCATATAAACTCATAATTCATCAATAGTTCACAGAGGTTAAGCTCTATTGTTCATGTCATTTAAAATGACTAATTTCACATGCTGACATTCAATTCAAGTGTAGGGAGATATGACACCATTTGCAGTAAATGATCGCGATACGCGTTCTTAAATATACGACAGATAGCATGGTCATACGGATTTCATGAATCCTTGAATATAACCAGCCCATTGTGGTTAATGCAAATAGTAAAACTGATAGGTCATTACAGGATCCAAACGTGCACATACTCTGTAGGGTATATGAACCGTTCTGACAATGTTTAGAATTACTGAACGGCCTTGATGGAGAATGATAAAGTAGCATTACTTAATCATTGACAATATTGAAATTTGGTACTCACTGTTTAGACACAATGGTACTATGACCCTACACCCTGAACACTACATAATGTATTCGTACTAAATTGACTCATAATTGTGAGGAGTTGGTCGTATGATGCTTATAACTGTAACATTAAAAGAGATGTATACATGCATACAGTCTCAGATAGTACAACATGTTCACCATGCAGTATACTCAGCTGTACTATGTTCATGAATAAAGAGTTGTATACAGTACTCACTTGTACCAAATTGAAACATAATTTCACAAGTTACTCAGATGAATAATGTATGGTTTAGAATGATACTAAAATGATATGCTAGTATTGAAGATGCATTGCCTTGTACTATGCTGACTCTTGCAGAAAGGTACGCAGTTCAATCACATACTCAATCTGTACTCAGATGATGAACTGTATCATTGAGAAACGTATGTTTTTAACTCAGAAAGGTACACACTTTAACCACATACTCATGCAGATGATGAACTGTATCATTGAGAAAGGTATTTTCTTGACTCAGAAAGGTACACACTTTAACCACATACTCAGATGATGAACTGTATCATTGAGAACATGTATTTTCTTGACTCAGAAAGGTACACAATTTAACCACATACTCAGATGATGAACTGTATCATTGATAAAGGTACATTCTGACTTGTATAGTGTATAGAATATAACAACCTAGGGGAAAATAAAAATACAACTATAGAAAGAAGTACCTGGATTTGTACTAATTTAGGCAAGTGGCCATATTTACGTACCCATCTGACTTTTAAGAATATGCACTCAAAAGGGTACATACCATAATGGTAGTTACGAAGTTGATTAAGGAAGGTACATTGATCTAAACCTATGACTCAGAAAGATGCACACATGGTAATGCACATAATTAGTCATGCACATATTGCTGATTCACTCATTCAGACAGGTAGCATTTATCCAGCTCTTGTAGGACTAAAGGTATACCCTGTAGTATCTACATACATTGTATATACATGTACATTGAAAAGTGTGCCTTGACACACATGAAAACAAAGAATTATTTATAAATTACTATTGAAAGAACATGTATTATTGCAAGTATAAAAGCCTATGTATTTCAAGGACGGTTATATATCTCGTTGCACTAAATAAATGACAATAAGTTATGAAGATAATATTCAAAATAATGTTCACTTTCATCCCAATCCTACTGCTAACGAAAACAATTCAACAACATGTGGACAAGCATCTCGTAAAACAATAATGCATAGAGGTGATCATTGGCTATGGAATATAATTATAGGATCTGCATAAACATGCATGGTTAATAAGACCTGACACCTGCGACGAGTGCCCTTATGATTGTTAAATAATTCATGGTCGACATATGTGGACATCTTATAAAAAAAAAACCCACATATATTCAGATATAAACGACAAAAACATCTCCAATTTACATAATTTTAGATTAGTTTATATATGAATTCCTTTAACATGCCAACATTAGTGCCCATGCACTAATTATTGTAGGACATTCAAATAGGGACTATATTTTCGTAGAGTGTTTTTGGAATTAGATTTATGGTGTCAACATATTGAAAATCACTATGTATCTGACCTCTATTTATGACAACAATGGACATTTTTATCAGAGTGTATCACACGCACGCACACACGCATACATGCATACCCACACAGAGTCGCATTCCAAGCGTCCTTTTAATACTAAACAATACATGTAAACATTATTGTTTAAGGATATGCATGTTGCTAATGTATCAGTATCATAATAGTATTCAGTATGAATAGTTCTAAATTACTTTATCATGACAATGTATTAAGTCTTTGTCAAAAACATGCCAACATTAAATCAGTTAGTATTATCAGAACTAATATGTATGTATTACAATTACATACATAACTATGCATGAATGAAGGGTAGACTTAAAAAAGGTAACATTAAAAACAGAGACAATCCACAGTTTATACATATTTATTGAGAAATGGTATAAAGGCATACAGTAATGGTTTGTTAACATACATCATGGTCAAACGTATTTTACCTGAAAGTATGTGCATGTACATTTGATTTAGTTTTATTATGTTTTATCTCGTGGTAACAAGAAAATTACGAAATTATGAACAAAATATGACAATAGTTTGAGAATGAAAATAAATGTGTATCTAACCTGTACATTATGGTAAGCCTACTAATATCATAAATTATATAACAGTAGCTAATGAAAAATAATCACATTCTTATTCCTAATAAATCTAGACTTGCCTAACTATGATTAATGGTTGATATATTGAATAGGACTATTTAGGTGACAATAAGTTATCTGTCCACCAAAACCCTGATAATTATTTGCTATCTATACTGTATGCATTGTTCTGACATATTTATGACACAACTAATTGTTCTAATAGTCAAATAATTAATAATATTTATTTAAATACTAAATCGTTCATGGTCAAATGCACTTATGTTGTAACAATATACAGACAGTGACCTTGCGTGTCTTAGTTCAAAGAGATATATCACCTTACCCTCAATATATATAGACACAATAACTGATAGCGCCAACACTGCTCTGGGAATTAAACTTATAATAATATAACATGGCACGCTCTAGTCGAGGCAATAATTTATATGAGGATGTATTTGAACAAACACCGTACGTAGACGTCTGTATACAGATATGATAGTGAGTGTGGACATTATTCACTAAAGACGGCTAGTGTGTCAGTTATTTTCTCCAGTACTCATGAAGTAGATATCAAAGTAAACATAATAAGAGGCTATATTTTCCTCGTCGACACCCATACAACACGACCTAAGCCAAGTTGTGTTGGTCGAAATATCATGTAGGCCCTCTTATTATGAATGCTACATGTATACCTGATAATCCATGGGCTATTATACTCCAATAATATTTTTACGAATGTGGACTACTTTACAACATTATAAAATAATTATTGGCATGTTTCTTTTATATATGGGTCAGTGATGTTATTATACTCCACACACTGCCAGTGACCCAAAAAACCCTGTATGGGACAATTACCTTAAATGTCACGTTGCTGTGGTAACAGCGGACCGGAGGTTGAAAATACACATTTTCGCTTGTCAACTGTCGGTAAGATTTTTATCACAAGTATGACCGTCGATAGAGCGTGAAATTCTCGTGGTGACTCCACTCAGTTAACGTTTACAGATAATCTTCCACTCCAACAATCCTGTATCTTGATTTCATTTCTCAGCCCCATTTTTCCAAAAAGAAATAAACAACACATTTTTACTCTGCGTAGCTATTTACATTTCGATTAAATTAATGTCAAGTGCATCTATTTTCCACAGTATTAACAAATGTACGTACTAAAGTATCATACAATAATCTAATGAGGTAAATGTCTAAACATTTGAAATATATTCGAATATTTTATTTTTGGCATCGAAATATTTACTATTATTATATTCTGTTTTATTTTTATTAATTATGTTAAAGAAGATAATTATGAAACATTTATTGGGATAAAGCTATTTCACTAAATACATATATGGAGGTTTATACCTTCAATGTTTGCTACCAACCAATCAGAATCCAGAAACTCTCAGTATGTCCAATCAGAAAAGGTGATCCGTATCAAGGTAAAAGTAGCCAATCCATGCCGTGCTTTGATTTAAGAATACATTTATCCAAAATATTTTTGTTTCTGTTATTGCAATACTGATGATAATATTTGGCTTAATTAGTTAATTACGTGTAATTACTTATTTTGATAAAAATGTATCCTGTTAACTGAAATTTGACCAATATTCGTTAGATTCGCTTTAACCACTATTGCGTGACAATACTTAGCATTGACAACATGTGCTAAGATTTAATGAACATACGAAAGTATATTATATAAATATAATGCTAGTAATGCATGCTGTTTTGAACCAATAGATGATATGTTCTTAAGTATTATCACAACATCGACGTTTTAGATAACTTTTAACTAAATAACAGTAGTAATACCGGTTTGGCATGTGTTCAAAAAATAATTTTCAGTAAATGTTGTTAGGTGTAAAATAATACGCTATGTTGGCTTGGACCGTAGCGTGTTAATTACAATATGGCCATATAATGTGTTCAAGCAATACAGATTGTAACCAACAGAGTTATTAATAATGTAGAAAAATGTCTTGAATGAAAAGTTCGTGGACGAATCGACATCACACTATGCCCCTGGGGGCTGTATGTCGTTTCTATAAATATTCGCTTCTGTCATTTACATCAATTAATTGGTCTTTTAATATCGTGACAGTGAGGGAAACAAACCTCAGCGTGTTTGCCCACACTGTGTTGTCATTTAAGACATTGTCACAGCTCCGCATAATGTTAACAAATCCAGCAATAAACCCTCGAAATTGGGGGCTGGTTTCCAGAAGTGAATAGATGCACGATGTAGGTCGACTCTGCATACAATAATGAACGACCCATGACCCCTGACCCGCGTCACGTGGTACTATTGATCACGTGACTTCCAGGTTAAATGAACTCTGGGGAGAAGTATTTAAGCAAAATAACAACATTGAATTGTGCACAATACCATACGAATGGAGCTGTGCGTTGGAAATGGTTGATTAATTACTACTAAGAGTGAAAGTGAATATGTTCGAGTAGATAGGCAATTGGGGAGACTGAGTATGTTTGTATTTGCACTACGATAATAGACGGATTGTTCTGACAAGACTGGAAGACAGATTTGGAGAAAGAGGAGGAGGGATAGTTAAATGGGGAGAGATAGGTAAAGCAGTAGTGGTTATGATGTTAGGATTGGGGCATGCGTTCCGTTATAGTGGTGGTCTTTGTTATTTATACCAAACACAAAATGGTTCCACATAATTTAATTATGTAGCTACGTCATGTTCTATCATTAATGCCAATAATGGATGCTATCATCTAAAACAGTGTCCACATTTGTTTATCAGACCTGCTAGCGTCAATATATTATTAGGATGGTATAAGATAGATTCAACAGATTACAACCTACAACCAGTGCATCAGTTATTATTAAAATAGAAGTTTTATGTATGATGTAAAATTGTCTAAATGTCCAGATGGGAAATCTGTACTATTAATTTTATGTATTTATTTGCAATATTAACACTTGAATAATAACAGTGATCTGTACCAACCTCATATCCAACAGTATCATTTTCATTAATGATTAGAGAACAATATGCTAGATACATATTACGTTGCACGTCCCTTCGTAGTAGCTTCATATATAATTATCCCACTCTATTAATATTATATTGATATGTTTTCTCTCCATAACAATCATGTGTACCTATTGTTAGTTGTCAATAAAATAATATTCAAACTATACTCATACTAAGAGCAGTAGATTTGCTGGATAATGTATCTAAGTATTTCCACCAAAGACAAACTGATTGGCTATGGATGATAAAGTAATCTATGCAATATTTAATAATAATAGTATCGACAAATTCTAACTTTTCAAGTAGGTTTATTAGTGTCTATACGATAAAACGATTTACATTAAGAACGGTGCACACTATATCGTCTCCTTTAGGTATTCTATGTTGATAATAACTTAAGATGTACTATATATACAATGTATAATATTTCGGTTTGAATTGCTATAAATATAAGGATATTATCAGATTATACTTTGCTGTGGTGAACTAGTGAGTGGAAGCTGATCACGATACAGCATGTTAGGATATACTTGGGATGTATACTATTGCATTATCAGTGTTGTCTATGACATGCGTACCGTCATACTGAGACCTCACAGATAATGGGATACATGCATGTAGGTACACCGGATGTGAGATGGGCCGTATATATCAATGCCAATGCGCATGAGAACCACATCGGTCATTCACTTAGAAAGCTATGCACACCACTAAGTCTGGGAAATGATGCATCCCGTCAACTCTTTTCATTCAAGCAATATTACGAATGTGAATCCATTCATAACGCAGAAATACCCAATCGCTCATTTTGCTATGCACGCAATGCGAGCAACCGGTGTAAAATACCTTAATCTACCATTTTTACTCATATTGTAATTCGATTCGTTATGCGGTTCCGCAGATAAGGAGAGGTCGGGGAGCGGTTATTGTAGCCAAAGCTGTGATGACATAAGGGCAGGGAGCAGCAATTGTTGGCAAATACTGTGGTGACATTACGTCAGAGGTGCAGGCGATAGGAAAGCCCTGGGTCTGAGGCGTGTTAGCGGAAAGAAAGACGGCAGGAGGATTGGGATTAGTTCTGTTCACGTCTCTTTCAACCGTGATTAGCTGGGCAGGATTGGATATACTCCGAGCTGTGAAGTACACGCTAAGGATTACTGCAACATGTAGTCGAAGATTAACGCAATATTTGTTTCCTTTTCAAAAATATAAATCCCTTAAATTGTGTTGCTTCCAGAGGCAATATTTTGTCTGTGTTTGTCACTTGTCCGAGTTCCTCCCTTTGACTAAATATTGAAGAAAAAGAGTCAAATTTTTAAATCCACATTTTTCTTTGAAGAACGAAACAAATGTATCGTGTGGTTGTGTGGATTTCGTTGATATTTATTTATGTTTTATGTGTCGATTCTTTCTAAACCAAAAATGTGGCACCAGAGGCAGGAAAACGCATACATGTATACCAGAAGCGCATAAGAGACAATTGGCAAGAAGCATTTGGTTGCATTGTATTTTGATATCAACATGGTCGAACTCGTATGTAGTATTCGATGCTATTTCATTCATGGGTTTTGTTTTGTTTTAATTTTTGTATTTTTTTTTATCTAATAGAGTTATGGTGTTCACATGCAATTTGATGATAAATGTTCATCGACTTTTACCATGATTGCTATGAAGCAGTCTCAATAGACCAGAGAAAATCCAAATACATTTGTATTGCATTATAAACATTAACTTCTTTCTTTTACTGTGTCTAGATGATAGCTATGTGTGACACTGGACTTTGTACTAAAGATATCACCTCCACCTGACTTTACATTCCCTCATCCTGCAGTTCGTATACTAGGTACAATGTGCTAGCAGAGGATAAGGCAGTTTCATTGGTCGAGGAACACCCGCCGTTATCTATGCAAATGAGTTTAGCCTCGTTTTGAGTCAAGGTGGCAAATGCAGCCAATCACCGCTCAGGATGCCATCGTCGTATTTGTGTTTGGCTGTTATCGACATACCGTTGTTTAATACATATAGTTTGCTTTAAGATAATGTAGTTGGACTTCACGTAGGTGTGATACGAAGGAATTTATTTAATATAGAAGTGTCAACTACGATATATTAAAAGTTACGACTCGGTTTGAGTTCAGACTGGTAAAAGTAAACATTGACATTGTATAGGTGGGAAATTGAGTCACTAATATCAACACTTTTTTAAATTTATTAAACTGACGATTGGTGAAATATGTATATTTCATAAATATTATTTGAAATACATAAAATATGGACCCATGCTTACCTTCCCTTTTGATAATATGTACATATACATTGCATTTAAAGGCATAATATCACAGCTGATAGACCTGAATAATGGACACACGAATTTCGATCTGAGACTAATTGCGCTTGATTTATCCACCTACAAGTTGTTGTTATTTAGTGATGTACTCGATAGTTACAAAAATAATCATATTTTATATGAAATAGGGAAACGTTCCGCTATATATCTTGTCTTTGAAGCATCAACTGAAATATGAACGATTTGCGAGAAAACGTTGCGTGTGCGT
>JAVCKZ010071356.1:0-13781 GCA_034780755.1 Lepetodrilus elevatus
CTACTACTACTACTACTACTACTACTACTACTACTACTACTACTACTACTACTACTACTACTACTACTACTATAACATTATTGGGACAATAATCCGACGAGACATCAGGAAATGATCGAGGAGGAACAGATACAGTTACCGTTTTGTTTCCTAGTTGATCGTAATCACGTATATGTAGCCTACGGGTTATGTGTATATTCTTTAAATCAGTTAATAGCCTACTACTTTACTGAAGAGACATGATATATTAGATACTAGTATATAGCCACGATTTCCCGCTCCACACACGACATACTATATGGACCTCTCCGTACTCGTAACATAATATAAGTAATATAATATAAGTACTTTGGCCGTGTATGTGGAAACACCAGATTAGTCTAAATAAGCTGGAACAGGACGTGTACATGCGGGATTGGCCGGGATATAGCCTACAGTATAATTAACTGCCGATGAGTGTACCTTCAAAAACATTATCACTGCTCGACATGTGGCAATCTCATTAACAAATTTACGTCAGCTAATGTTAATAATTCGGCTAATATAATTGTATTGGCATAAACAAACATAATTGATTGCATATGTTGACTTTCACGCTTTGCAAGCTTTGATACGTCGGTCGTCTTGGTAAGTTACACAGGAATATGCAATGTCGCATATAATCCTACCAGTCAAAAATTGGCTCACCCACCACAAAATTGCAACACAAACTTTTTCGGCGTTTTTCATGTTAGAAAAGTGTCTATTAGTATATTAGTATTGCAACATACAAAAAGTCTAGACAAATATCACGTTGATAAAGACCTTATTAAGGCCCAAATCTAAGGTACCCTCAAATTTCGATTTCACGCTCTATACTAGTCCAGGCATTTTAAGCGAAATATAGATCAAACATCAAACTAATTGTATACATAACAGACGGTTTCTCAGAGAAAAACATTTATATGATACCATAGGAATATCATATCACAAGTCTATAAGGAGTATACTCTTTGCGCTTCGTTGGTTTTGATTCCTCATACGCTCGTCGATGTTAATTATGTTGCCATGGTCACAGTACATGGTACAGCATACAGATAATCAAATATGAGGTGCGTTCGAGGGTCATTCGTCAAGAGCAACTGTTCCTTCTTTCAGTGCGTACCGTATTACTCTACTGTCGCTGATTAAACCGAACTGAACAGGTTCCATTTGCTCTCCCAGTAGCGGCGGTTCATTCCTATTATGACCAAAGGGACTTGTAGAGCGGAGCCAGTAGATCTACGTCTGACTTGTCAAAACCTTTTTTACAAACGTAATAAAAAAAACTTTAAAAAAAATATCCGTACGTTTGTTGGACTAATAATGCAGAAGTTTTTATTCAGTTATTAAAAACAGCCCAATTCTAAATTTCATCATATTTCCATACACTGTAAGAAATTTATATCAGAGGTTATTGGTTGACATAAGTTATCTTGCGTCTTTGTCTTAATATACTAGTAATGTATAATGTCAAAGAGTGCTTGTAATATAGGCCTACTGCTGGTTGAATTACATGGTGTTACAGACACGTTAAAATAGACATTAGATAGTTTTATGTATATTTTTCTGTACTTGTTTCGTTTGGGCGAGAGAGAAAAGACAAACACTTCCTACACCCAGCAGGCACAAAAATACATTGGATCAACATTGGATCAACATTAACCTTTGACATTGGATCAACGTTATGAAATTGGTTGGATATGAAAATTGGACCAACGTTATGAAATTGGTTGGATATGAAAATTGGATCAACATAATATTTGCAACATTGGATCAACGTTATGATTGCAACATTGGACCAACGTTATGAAATTGGTTGGGTATGAAACTTGGATCAACGTAAGTTATACAACATTGGAGCAACGTTGGGATTTCATTAATTGTTGGATCAACGTAATATTTCCAACATTGGACCTACCATATATTTTAATTATTTAGTGCTATACTACATTTAGTATATCCTATTCATTCCATAGTACTGTACCACATGGACTGTTCCAATGTGTCCTATCCATCCTCGCAATGTAGGGCAGACCATCCTCGAGTAGAAAGGATCACTAAAACTTAACCTCCGTCAAATACCCTACTGGGAGATATTGTCTGGAAGTTCGTATTTGATATATGAAACAAATGTTCAATATTAATTAGTTGGCCATTGAATACCTTCATACCGATATATGTCATTGAGCATGTGTGGTGCAAGTACTCATCTTCCTTAAAGATCACTAGCAAAGATCGCGGTAGGGGGTGCTCCTCGGGTGGCCCCGCGGCTGAAATATCGTCTAAATATGTATTGAGAAGGTGCAGTGGAGACCATACATCGTCTTTGATTGCATACAGACGTGTGCGAATCAGTGGTATTTCAAGGAGAAAGTAAGAGATATCGTGAGAAAGTACGAGAAAACCGCGGCGTATTGAGCAACACATGTTCTTTATACCATCTTATATATAGATGGATGCTCGTCTATGTTGAACCGCGATGTGTAATATCGCCACAATGTGTAATAGTTACACTTTGTGTTGATACATGGAACCGCGATGTGTACTAGTTAAAGGCAAAATATCACAGATGGTTGACCGAGATAGTGGTCTAGCACGGTTTTACCTGAAAATAAATGCATTTGTTTTGACTACACAAGTACGTTATCAAGTTACTCATTACACATGCCTCACTAGTTATCAACATTTTATTTTTTATTAATATATTTTAATTAGCAACGACTGGCACGTAAATGGCGCCAGTGGTCGTGACAGGTGACTTTGACCGTGTCCACTGAGTAGAGTTATCTCCCTTAGTCAGGAAAGCAAAGGAAATGTGAGATTGGACGTATTTTATACTGGTTATTTTATACAAGGAAGTGTAAACTGCAATGGAATTTTACCTATATCATATAGGCCTACGATAGCTAATTATATATATATAACCTGTTCGAAAAGCAAAGTTTTTACAGTTAGCGTCAATTTAGGAGATAAACGGTTCCTATTGCGCATTTTCCGTGAGGTTATCGTGGTTACCAGGTGGGAATTTCATTAAACACCGACGGCGTACTTAGCTACTATCGGTCATGTTTCTGTGCAGTGTACGATATCAGAAATGAATCCCCAACATCGGCTATCAATAGAAATGAATGGAAATAGGTCCCACTCCCGACACACGTTCGATCGTTGTTGTGCAACATTATAGATTGAAAAATATGTCATTATTAACTGAACCTAGCTATGAAAGTGGGGATTGAATATTTGAACTCGACGCTAGTGTCTCAAAATGAAATGCACCCAGCAATGTTCCGGATTTTAAAGCATTTCCGTTGAGAAGCACGTGACTGTACAGCTGTAGACGATAAACAGCTGATAAACAAGAATAATGTTGTCAACATCTTTATATGCTAGTTATGCATGTCTAGTCATTGAGATAACTTTCTATTCTTGAACTGGTTGACATCAAAGTGTTATGTTTTTACCTTGCAGTGCACGTTTGAAAACTGAGAAAGGGGTGCGCATTAGGGTCGAGTATCCATATTTTGGAAGTACAAACATAACATGATTTTATGTAGGCCTATACATGTCAAGTGAAAGTAGGCAGTAAATAATTATAGCTAAGAACCAGTCCAAAACAACCATACATATGTGTGATATTATGCCTTTAAAGGCATACTATCACAGATATTTATGGTCGTTTGGGACCATTATCCAGGTCTATCAGCTACATGATATTATGCCCTTAACCAGCTGTTAACTATCACATCATTTGACTTTGATGATCAAATTTCTTATACAATTTCATGACAAGTGTTCCTTCCTTGTTTAGTCTCATGAGTGTATCTACATGTATATATTAGGTTAGTAAAGTCTAATAACAATCTATATACACCATGTTAACAGGTTAAAGACATCACATCGTAGGCTGCAATATGTAGGTCATTGATACTGAACATTGTGTTTGTCTTTATTGTTTAGGTCCGAACTTAATCTAGGTGTCGAGAGATCCAGCTTCACTTTGATTGGCAGCTTGCGGGAAACATTGGAACTGGATAAGTTTGTCAGAGTAAGTTGTGAGAGTATAAGGTGGTGTTCCATTGACATTCCAGAACGTCCAGGACATGAATGTGTCTCTTCGACAGTGAATGGAACACCACCTAAAGCTAATGAGGCCTTGCATGGAACAAATGTTTCCAATATAGCAACCATTTCAAATGCGATGATGAATTACAGAAAGAGACATCCATACATGATAAATCATAACAGCCTTCCGTATTTTGTGTGTGTTTTTAGCTGTCAGTGAACTCTTGTGCATAATTTTAGTTGTAAATAGACCCATATTTTACAAATATAATGTTATAGAATAAAAATCAAGACAATTACAGAATATGTATTCACAATTTCTTCATAGTTTGTCGATTTAGACAAAAATGCCAATTATGGAAAAGTGGGGGGTGGGGGTTTTGGGGGTAGATCATCAGGTGTGACTTTATTCTTTGCAACACATTAAATTTAGCTATCATTGTATCGCTAAATATGTGGTCTACATATGATATGGTCTAAAACAATGGATAAATAATTAAGTAACCAATACTAATGGCTGGCCTTATGTAATTACGAAATCTCTTACCGATTTCTTCTCCGATATATTTGCATGTCAAGAGCTGCTCCTATGACTACCATTCCCAAGAAATGATTATGATTAGTATTGGTATCGAGTAAACTGATACGGTTGTATTTCTCGCGCTTGTGTTTCAGGGTGGTTCTGCGATACGACTGTTCCACAAGGAGTTGGAGGCATACCTAGTGGCGGAAGGATTGTTCGATGAAGTTGTCACGGAGGATGGTGCGTCTGGCTTAGCAGCGCCTCCTACTGGAGAAATAGTTAGCTGCTGTAACCATGTTACTAATTTTTTTTAAATACATTTTTAAAAAATAAACAAAATATATATAAATACATTTTTTATTTAAATCAAATGTTACTAATTTGTCGTCTCGAAACCCTTTATCATCTGAGGATCTCATGCTTTAATAAATCATCATGTTCCTGTGTTTATTTAATGTAATCTGTTATTCAGTTTAAATCTGTTATTTTCTATTTGGAAGTTCATCGACTCCAAATAGAATCAACATAAAAATTGAAATGTAATGTAATCTTTTCAAAATGTAGATATAGTCATGTACAACAACCCTGCATGTACAGGTAGCGACCCAGTCTGTATGTTCATTCTATTTGGAGGTGCATTAAATTAACGACGTATAAAGTTTAATATTTATTTAGTACGAAGCTCAATAATTCGTAGGATCCAGAGTTTGTTAATACATGCATTGAAGTAATCCATGTGAGCATCGCAATATATATTGGCAAGTTCTTACAATGTGCGTATAAATATCACGTTTCGCTCACACAATAATTGTCCACTTATCTTTGGAATTCAACACTAGAGAGGTTTCACAATAATACATTAGAAAATTTATTGATTGTGTCATGCCTTTATTTGTCAATTTTCAGTACATTTCCGGGTGCGTGCCATTGACCAGCATCGACCTAAATCTCTATCTCCGTCCACTTCTGGTATCACGTACTGGCAGATCGAGGCTGAACACAGTATTCTAGACGGTAATGCCACTCTCTAATCATGTACATGAAAACCACAACGGAGGTGTGAATATATTATTTAAATTATTAATTTCTATATAATTGGGAATAACTCTGATATAGAAAGACCCAGCATATACGAATACCGTAGCTGGCAAAGGTATTGGTTAACGCCAGGGAGATGCACTCGCCCCCCACAATAATTTGGTCACCAAGAATATCAGATTTTTCACAAGCAATTTATGTTTCTTTCTGACTTTAATAAACGCCCCCCAGTATCAATTTTGTTAACGCCCTGGGTGTATAATACGTCCAATACGGTAGATACATTTGCCCATACATATTAGCCCATTCAATCCTAAAGATCTTACGATGTCACCGATATACCACCATTAGTTCCAATGCCATATTTACCTACAATGACTTTCCATTTCAGGTGACGTGCTAAGATGGGAACAGCAAGTTCGTCTACGTCACATGCTGACGCGACAGTATTTGTGTATTGACAGCAGGTCAGAGGTCAGCCTGTGTCCAGACACCTCCGACCCCAGGACCGTATTCAGATTGCATTCAGTGCTCAAGGTATGACCTCCAAAGATCATCATGATGTTAATTGGGCAATGGTCGTTGTTTCAAAGAATGGGTAATACAAAATATGGATCAACTTTAAATATTATATTTCCTTTCAGGAACGGGATGAAATCCAATTTGAGAGCTACGCCCGCATCGAGCACATGTTGACTGGATGTTGGCTCCATGCTCTTAAAGGTACACCCCCCCGAATAAATGGTCATGATCATGACCTACATGACCATTGACTATCTACATCTTTTATATTTTCGTTTACTTAGCCAGCCATCTCTTATTGTATTATTCTCTTGTCCCAAGAGCTGTGACAAGGGAAATCCCCTGGTTCCATAGTAAATTTAACATCCATCTAACCCTGTCCTCTGACCCCTGGCTTGTTGCAAATGGGTGAAAGATTCCTGCAGCGACGTTAAACTCCATATTCACTCTCACTCACTCATATATGTATCTCATATGATCACATAGCACTTTTTAAATAGATCATATGTATCTCATATATATACTGTCACATATTACATCACATCAAAACATGTTTCATTTGAAATGTTTCTCATATATATATTGTCACATCACATCACATCACATCACATCACATCACATCACATCACACCAACACGTTTAATTTTTAAGTTCAAGATTTATATATGGAAGTTGTGCGCAATTCCTCGGAGGAAGTCAAGGCGAGGTGTTGCATCGTACCGTCCAACAAGTTGATGTAGTCGCCGGGTGATGTCCTGGTACTTCCGTCTGGGAGGAGGTGGTGCTTGGTGGTGCATGGTGGTGCCTGGTGGTGCCTGGTGGTGCCTGTGATAAACATGTTTATTTTACAAAATGAAATTTGGTTTCCTTTAAAACGTCACATAATACCATGTTTATTTTCCCAAGTGAACACAGGCTTCCATACCAAGATGCATGTGCTTGGTATTGTAAGTAAATATGTTTACTTTACAAAATGAGCACAGTCTGACATGTTTCCATTTAAACATCATTTAATATATGCTAAGATCATTTAAATAAATGGAAGGGTTCTTGATATGAATATTGATGCTGAACGGATTTTTTAAAACATATTGAGTGAAACCGGAGGGAAATGACTGGGGGAGATCATGTCCTAGAAATGATCACTACCAGGGTTAAAGGAACTCTGTAGTTTTGGGATGTTTTTAAATATTCAACATTGTTCCAAACAATTTTGAATCTGTCTGTTCTTAAAGAATGTTAAAAGGAAAAGAGAAGTTAATTTTGACAATCTATAAAATCTTTTAAAATTGTAACAACACTGTTACATTGTGTTTTCAATCTTGGCCCAGTTTTTTGCTGTTATTGTATAACTGCAAACATTGCCTAACAGTAATGTAAATGATTGTATACACATAGTAATGATTGTATACACATAGTAATGATTTCTGTGAACCTGGCCCTCAATGTTACGTTTTATGGTTGTTTCAGAAAAGGGGAAAGATGGGAAAGATGAGAAAAAAGACAAGAAGGAAAAGGGAGACAAGGATAAAGGAGATAAAGACAAAAATAGTAAGTGTCGCTAGACAATCATGGTGTCACTAGACAAGCATGGTGTCACTGGACAATCATGGTACCACTAGACAATCATGTCTCACTAGAAAATCATGTCTCACTAGGCAGTCATGGTGTCACTAGACAATCATGGTGCCACTAGACAATCATGGTGCCACTAGACAATTATGGTGATGCTAGACAATCATGGTCTCACTAGGCAGTTATGGTGTCACTAAATAATCATGGTGACACTAGACAAATCCGGGAGGTGTCATTGGTCCATTAGATAACTTCAAGAAGTCTCAATAGATTATTGTGAGCAGTCATGCATTCTACATTTATAATTATATTTTATATATTAATTCATTGAATTTGTAATTTATAATTATATTTTAACATTCATTGAATTTGGAACCAATCGAGTTCAACACTGTTGCAATTTCTCCAAATGGGTAACATCACTGGCCAAGACCATCACACACACATATGTTTTATACACTGTCATGTGTAATATTTTGTTGATTTGTTTCAGAAGATAAAGGAGTTGAGGATATACCTTTTCCGGAGAAGCCGGAAGTGATCGTGTTCGCGTCGTACTGCAGCACTCCCAAATACCCCGTCAAAGTCTCAGTCCTGGGAGAGATGGTGAGCTCTAGATCTCTGTGATGTATTGGTCTCTGTGTTGGGTCTCTGTGGTATTGTATTGGTCTCTGTAGTTGTGTACTGGTCTGTAGAGAACCATTTCTTTTGGCACAGAAACCATATGTGTGGCTTTGTTGAACTTGTATATTGTAGGTGAGATCTAGGGGCTGCTCCTTTGTAGCTGTTCTGTCTGTACTTTCTGTCCAACGCATGCGCAGTTACCAAGGATCAACACCGCACAGTGTAACTGCACAAGCGTCGGACATAAAGTACAGACAGAACAGCTAGAAATGTGAGATCTATTCGCTGGACCTGGACCCAATTCCTGGCAATCTGATTGGCTCACGAGACCCAGAATATGAACAAAATGTTTTCCCAACCCTAACCATGTTAGACATTCAGATTGCTGTGAATTGGGTCAGAGTCTGAGGAATATATTGTAAGTCCGGGTCCGATTCCAGGTCTGGGAAATAGACCCCACCCACGTGGTGTCACATTATTCCATGCATTTGACAGAGTACACTTAGGTTGGAAGTTAAGGGTGCGAAGTTAAGCATTACAGGGTCTCCATTGACTGAGATAATAGTGTAGTCCTATGAGAATAATTTTGAGAATTCCACTTTATTAATTTCTCTTGTTTCCAGGCCGACGCCAGTGAGCGTCTCCGGCAGACCGGACTGTCCCACATCTACCCCCACCCCGTGTGGATCACCCAGACCCGCTCATGTCCTCTTGAACCACCCCCACCCCCCGAGAAGATACCCGCCTGGAAACTCATCCGCCCCAGGAAGAAGAAGCCACCTCCTTCAGATGAACCCAAAGGTATGGGGAATCTCTGCTTTAATGCTTAATGTCGTGTATTGGTGAGATATTCCTCTTGTGACATAAAGCACTGATTCATTCACTCATTCATACATTTTTATTGCTTACTATTCTGGGATCTCCTATATGAAACAGCAAAACTCCTCCATAACATACAGTGCTCCCTCAATATAACACTGAAGTTGGGGTCCATGACATGCCACCCACGTTATAATACCAACGTTATATTGACGAATATAATTGGTGGGGAAAAAGAAATTAAATATTATTATTTTTATTATTTTTATTTTTTACATTTTTTAAATGGGGTCCACATTGGACCCCACATTGTATCCGAATCCGCGGTGCATCAAAGGGCGTTATATCGAGGGAGCACTGTACCTCCAATCTTACCCAGAGACTATATGTACACCATTTCTAAGGCTGGAATTCCAGTTATCTGAGAGTTAAGGCGCGCTCATACGGGTCGATCAGTTGTACAAGTCTAGTTCGATTAGTCGTACAAGTAGAACTTGATCTAGTCATGTGATTTCCGTCATTGTGAATCGCATCGCATATATCATGCTCACACTGTGCGATTCGACGCATCGTTAAAACCGATCGACCCATGTTGAATCCACTTTTGGTCCCATTTCTTTCAGGAGAGCCCCAAGTAATGAGTTTCTCTGGAAATATATTGCAAAAGCTCCCAGGTTGAATTTAAAAAATAATATTGTGTTATCTATGTTGCTGAATTGTTGACTTGTATGTCGTATTCTTATGAAAATTATTATTGTGAAATAAACTATTATCTTACAGCATTGTTGTCTTAGAAATTATTGTCAATTAAATGGCAGAGAGATGTTCAGTGTTTATATTACACATTGTTGGATCCAAGTCTATAACAACGATTTTTATTTTGTTTGTTATTTAGTTGAACCTGAGCCGCCCAAACCTATCCAGTGTCTGGAGATTACCTCCCCTTTTGTCAACTACCGAGTCAGTCCTGTGCCTATCCCTACCGACACGTGAGTTTTCCTACTGTTTTATATCTATGTCGTAGTTTATAGTTGCCTCGCTTAAAATCTCAGGTAGCCTCTACGAACATAACTGTGTCAAATAAAATCCTCCTACAAGCCCGAGATTACTAAACTTTTCTGAGTATGTTTTTGTGTTCAACTCACGTGCTATGCTAAAATACAAGACGATCTATGAACAAAATTCTGAGTTGAGTATGAGATCGTACTCAGAAAGGTTTCGTAATCTCTGGGCCTGGTCTTGGCCAGAGGGGTTACTTCTTTTAGCTAAGTGGGTAGAATGTTGGAACTCACGTCAGGGCCACTCAGGTTTGAATCCTAGAATCGGCATGGTCACTTTTCATTAACCACCCACATGGGCACCATTTTGTAACAGCACATATGGGGCCGTATTCTCGAAACTTCTTAACTTGCGAACTTCTTAGTGAGAAAATATCTCTTCACAAATTAATATCAGGAAAAAAACCAGTTTGGCAAATTCTTAGTACTTACGAACTTCTTAGAACTTACAAACTTCTTAGGACTTACGAAGTTTCAAGAATACAGGTCCTGGACCATAAATACTACACCTGCATGACTAGATGGGAAAATAAATTTAATAACAAATAAATTGGAAAGAAAATTTAACAACGCTGATAAAATTTGAAGCTTCAAATGTGATAATATAAGTTTTAAAAAATCAGAAATAAAAAAAGATAATATTGATAAAACCTGGAGCTTCATGAGATTATTATTTTCATTATTTTATCAGCCACAGACCGCGGTCCTCGTTAGAGCGAGGCGGGACGCGGTCACGTCCTAACACCGGTCGCGTGGGCTCGATCGAGGAGATAGATGAACCGACACACGAGTTGGAAATGTCAGGGGATGATATGCAGACCGATGAACAGAGTGAAAACTTGGAGGACAACTCTAAACTGGATGTATGTCGACATTCTCAAAAACATTGTCTGCTGTTTATGGAATCTCTGGTTGCCTCTGGCATGGAGAGGGTTAACTCTCCATGCTGGAGGCAACCAAAAAACACCTTAAAGAGCTGGCTCCATGGCTAATCCAGCAGGGAGAGGGTTAATAGCCCCTTTTCAGGGAGAGGGTCAATAGCCCCTTTTCAGGGAGAGGGTTAATAGCCCCTTTTTAGGGAGAGGATTAATAGCCCCTTTTCAGGGAGAGGGTTAATAGCCCCTTTTCAGGGAGAGGGTCAATAGCCCCTTTTCGGGGAGAGGGTCAATAGCTCCTTTTCAGGGAGAGGGTTTAGCCCCTTTTCAGGGAGAGGGTTACTAGCCCCTTTTCAGGGAGAGGGTCAATAGCCCCTTTTCTCAGTATTTCAGTCTTGCAGGAATCTGTTCATGGAAAAAGAAATCTCTCGCCCTATTGAGATCCAAACTTTCGCCCATAACTAAGATGGGATTTCAAAACATGCCATCTAAATTTCGACATTTGTATTAAATATTTTCAATTTAGGTTTAGCATATGCATTTAAGTTCGGTTCAAATGCTATTTAGCTCTCCTAGATGAAATGTAAACTTTATGTGATTTTAATTCTTTAGGTTGAAGATGTAGTCGATTCAAAAACCACCTCTAGCAAAACGAGCTCTGCGAGAAAGAAGTCAACAGTCTCAAAAGAAACCAGTGAGGTAACACATGATATTTATTATTAACAAGTTACGGCAGGGGATAGATCTTTAGACTTCATAACACTGAGTTTGAATTGACCCCAAAGACCTGGCCCTGAGATTATGAAACATTTTCGGGTACGTTTTTTAATCAACTTAAAGTTTTGTTCACAAATCACCATATAAAATTGGATTGTAAGTATGAAATTGTACTAAAAAATGTTTTGTAATCTCATGGCCTGGCAGCAATGTATATATGATGTTTTCAACACGATTGGTTCATTGGTACACCTAGCTGGTGATTACATGTTTACTGCAACACTTGGTGCTAAACGTGTAGTGTTGCAGGTTTCCTCCTATGAATAGTAGAATCTTCAAAGCGGATCTAAGCCCCAAGATGAAACGTAAAATTAATTTCCGGATATCTGAATCATTTTATATAAGAAAATATTTGTTCCCTGTGAAAACCGCTCGGATAGCGAGGGAACTGGTTATCTGGTCCAGATATACGTGGGTTGACTGTGCCACAGTTAAAAGAAAATACATACAAAAATTAATATGTTTTACACGGTCAGTTTTATGGTCACCGTTCTCACATGGTCTGTTTTATGGTCACCGTTCTCACATGGTCTGTTTTATGGTCACCGTTCTCACATGGTCTGTTTTATGATTGTTCACAGCAGTCACATAAGACCCTAGATAAGAAACTGTCACGTATATCTTCCGGTGGGAAAGTGGAGAGGGCAAGAAGTGGTTTGCGCGCCGAATCTCGGAAATCAGTCGACGAGAAGAAAGAGAAAAGTGAGTTTGTCGCATAAGTAGACTTGTCTTAATTTTATTTCCAGATTTTTTCTTTGACAACTTTTCCCAACTTAAGATTGTGTATTTTATTTTAAATAAGTTAAATGTTTTGCCAACTTTTGTCAACTTTGCAAACTTTTAGATTAGATGTCTAATTGTAATGTTGATGGGTCCATGATTGTTCAAATACAGGCTTTGAAAGCTAGTTTCAGTCATTATCCTTGGTTTGTCAGTACCACCTAGTCCTTGCAGGTTTAACACTCTCCCTGCTGGATTAGGCAAAAGTACTGCTCATTAATGACATTTCTTTTCTTTCCTTCCTTTAGGTGATATAAAATTAACACCGAGTAAAGGTCATCACGACCCGGAAACGGGCGACGATCCCCTGGATATGGTAATGGAGGATGGTGAAGAACAGGCACTAGATGCAGAACTTGTGGATCTGGAAAGTGATAGCAGCACGCCTAAACCCAAGAAAATATGGGTGGACTTTGAGCAATTTAGCAAGTGTTTCAAGTGAGGAACATTTTCAGAACATATGTTTAACCTATTGTGTACAGTTGGACATGTTTACTACCAATGTGAATATTATTATTAAATTAGGAAAGGTTATCATTAGGGAGTTTTATGATGCAGCCCTACTTTAGAATGTTTGTCCGATACTTTTATGTGTTTCTAAAATTGTGAAAGAATACATTTCGATGTGATTGATTTATGGAGAGATTTGAAATTTTGTTTCTTAGTTATCTCCCTTGGTGTCCTTAAACTCAGTGCCTGTTCTTTCTGGGTCATATATCCAAGTTAAAGGTAACTTCATGGAAATGGCCCCCTTTTCTATTGGACATTGCCAGAATGGAATGTCCGACAGTAAAGAGGGGCTGGGGCATTATCACGATGCTGAACTAATGATGATTAGCCCAGATGAGCTACTGATCTATCGCTAACATTATACAGGAATTAAAGCCTTTCTGTTTTGTTGCTTTGCAGAACTTTGTACATCTTCCATAAGCCTGGGACTTACCCTGCCAACCAAAGGTATTCTGATATGAAGGTAAGTCTTATGTTACATACACACCATGATCCATATTGCCTGATAATAGGAGTCCATATATTGCCTGATAATAGGAGTCCATATATTGCCTGATAATAGGAGTCCATATATTGCCTGATAATAGGAGTCCATAT
>JAVCKZ010071367.1:0-13780 GCA_034780755.1 Lepetodrilus elevatus
AGTGAATGTATTTTGCAGTTGTAGCTAAGAACTAGTCCCAAACGACCATAAATATCTGTGATATTATGCCTTTAAACAAAATAAATAAATAAATAAAATAAAATAAATAACATGCAATGATATCCGCAATAATAGAATAACTCAATTTTGTAATGATAATGATTTAACGAAATGTTAAGGTGGGCTCACACGGGTCGATCTGTCGTAACCGTGCGTCTAATCGCACCTTGTGTACTTACATGCGACGCGATTCACAACGATAGAGTTCTACTCGTAGAGTCATTACATTAAAACGAAATAAGGCAAATGTATAATTAGGTGTTTTTTCTTGATCATGCATTTCTAGCTAATATCTCCCTAATTGCATTTATAGTAATAAAAAACTAAGAAAAAAATAAGAATTATAAAAAAAATAATATATATATAT
Source organism: Lepetodrilus elevatus (assembly GCA_034780755.1). Classification (NCBI taxonomy): domain Eukaryota; kingdom Metazoa; phylum Mollusca; class Gastropoda; order Lepetellida; family Lepetodrilidae; genus Lepetodrilus; species Lepetodrilus elevatus. The sequence continues at coordinate 428 of JAVCKZ010071367.1, forward strand.
ATATAGTAATATGTGTCCTTATTTATATATGGAATTATCGACACCGATTCAAATTGTGACATTGATAGGAAATCCACATCCAGTATACTCACGCCCATTGGCTGCATGCTGTGAAGACATGATGGATAGTAATGCATAGAATAGCATCACCGAACAAGGAGGAAACCTGGAAAAAATATCAAATGAACTCCATGGGTAAACTATGCACTATATGGGGCAGGATGTAACGCAGTCGTAGAACGTTGGACTTCGGAGCCAAAGGTTCCTGCAGGTTCAAATCCCGCCCTGGGGCACCGGCATCAATGTTAGCGAAAGTTACCTTTCTGACGCGATATTGATAGTATGCACGGACTGTAGAGTGGCAATGCAGTTATCATCCTTGGTCTTGTCAGTACCAGCCGGTGCTCGCAGACGCAGGTTTACTGCATCATTCAGCGCTACGGATGTTGCGAGTTTCATCATGCCCTAAACTGACAAGTCGTGATATTGGTGCAATATTCTAGAAAGCGACTTTAAATACCAATTCTAAAAGAAATTAATAATAAATAAATAAATGCACTATATATCTTCTCTTCTTCAAAGTGCCGATGACAAGGGGAATCCCCTGATCCCCTGATCCACCTGACATTGCCTTCCTACCCTCTGCTCCCGCGCATGCGCCGTGCTAACTTCCTTTTCCCCGTGTTATCCTTTTTCCTCTTTACTTATCCGCTAAGGGAGTATGGCATCCTTTTTACAGAGCGAGAGAGAGAGAGAGAGAGAGAGAGAGAGAGAGAGAGAGAGAGAGAGAGAGAGAGAGAGAGAGAGAGAGAGAGAGAGACCAGTGTATCTTTTCACAAAGCTCTCTTATCCACCAAGAGACCATAGGGCTCTGGTTGCAGTGTAATTAGCTATGGGCAAGGATAACGTTATGGTCTCTTAGTGGATACGAGAGCATCATGAAAAGATACGCAGGATCCTTATAGAAACTCCTTACTATTACAGTATCATGGCATTACATTTTCCAACTCGGGATTTCCTGCTTTATTTGTTAACATCCACGATAGGTGTCCAGGCAAGAGTAACGTTCCACAGAGCTGTCTTAGCCGCTAAGAGCCCATACTACTCTCTTTGCCGATAGGTAATACATTGTTAAGAGAGTGCTATGGTGTCTTAGCTGCCAAGAGTGCTCTGTGAAACGATACCCAGGACACTAGCAGGTGCCAGTTGTACGACGCTCTTGTAGGCTACAACCATTGTAACGTCAACGTTTTCTATTGTGGTGGGAGCCCAGTTACAACTATTGAAGCACTACAAGAGCGTCGTGCAACGGGCACCAGCAGGACACTAGCAGGACACCAGCAGGACACCAGCAGGACACTAGCAGGACACTAGCAGGACACCAGCAGGACACTAGCAGGACACTAGCAGGACACCCAAACCTTGTAGCCGTGTCACTATTAGCAGGGAATTCACAACTAAAAATAAATAACTACATATGCAATACATACCCTGCCATAACTGAACCTTGTCTGCTTCCCCTTCTTCCACTGCTATAGACTATGAGGTGTACCCCGAACTCGGGCAAGACTAACCACTAGCTATGTACTATGCATAGGTCCTCAGAATACTGTGCGGGTAACGTTCATCTGAATGGGCATATAACGACAGTGATTTCAATAGCGCCAGGCATGGGAACATATACAGACGAACGAATACCACGGATATGTTATCGCTTTTTGAGGGAATAATGGATATCCAATTATAAATATTGGGATTTAGTAGGAGAATATTAAACTCGGCTACCTACAAATTGACAAATTATGCATTAACTTGAACTATAGCAGGAGATACCACTATTCGAAGATATAATGCTACGTTACGACTTTAGGCATGCACAGGAACATGAATGCATTATGCTTGTCCAACTACTAATGCTGTATTTCCATTAATACGGATTCGGTCCGGCTGCGGTGCGGGGAATAATCGTGAATGCAAGTGTTTCCATTAATACGGCTCCGGTCCGGCTGCGGTGCGGGGAATAATCGCGGATGCAAGTGTTTCCATTAATACGGCTCCGGTCCGGCTGCGGTGCGGGGAATAATCGCGGATGAAAGTGTTTCCATTAATACGATCCAGGGGTGCGTTCAAAGACAGACAATAAAAATGAATGTAGTGTACATCAAGTCTTTAATTAGTATTTTGCATGATCATTTAGAGGAATCAACCAGGCAAAGGTGATGCTGATGAATTCAAGATGGTTAAAACCAGTCAGATCAATCAACAATCAAACATATACATTCATTAAACTCCAGTATCCAGTTATAGGTTAACTGTTCAAAGGCGCTTGGGGCATTGGGTTTACCTGCAGTATTGAGATTTAAATACAATGAAATGTACATGCATTACTGTATATGGGCCAGTGGCCTTACATGCAATAAACAATTGAATTGAAGTCTAATCACAGATGTAGTGTATCAAGGGGACGTATTCTCGAAACGTTCTTACGAACTTCTTAGCCTACGAACAGTTCGTAGCCATCCATTAAGAATCGTTAAGAACGGTTCTCAAGCTAAGAAGTTCGTAAAAACGTTTCGAGAATTTAATGAATACTAGTATTTACAAGACATTACAATATATGTTTCATTGGTTTATATATAACATCTATTCACAATTAACATCTATTCACAATAAATGTGCGACCATACATTAAAAATTAAGAACATTCCACTTAAATAACTTCACTACATTATTAAATACGAGTAACTCTAACATGTTTCTCTTATAAACACAACGATTGCATAGATAGTGCATATACAGCATCATGAATTGCTTATTTCAATTTGGGTTTTGAGTTTCTTTCGAGATTATTTCACTCATATCACGACTTGCACGTTTAATGTGTACATGCCTGGAATTCCATCGGTCTTAGAATATTCACCCCGGATCTACCAGGTTTTGGGGTGTCACTTTAAATGATAAAATGATAAATAACTTATACAACGCAGTCGCAGATCGAACCACAGACCACATGACCGGAACCTAGCATGCAATGCAAGAAAATGATTGGACATCGTCAACTGATAAGAAAACAAGAATATGACTGGACATCGTCTACTGATAAGAACACAAGAATATGACTGGACATCGCATACTGATGCGACAATAACATGACTGGACATAATTTTAGTTATAGAAAACAAAAGATGACTAGCTATCGCATGAAGAGGCGACAAGTACACGACTGAACATCGTCTACAGTATAAATGAGAATGACTGGACACCGTCTACTATCGCATTATGAGGAGAGCGGATACGCCGAATAGACACGCCATCTTGCTCATCTCGATGCTAGCTGCACCATCTGAAAATACACATTATCTTGTTAGTTCGGAGTGGGTGAGGTTCGATCCCGGATAATTCGGACCTTAGCTTAATATACTGACTTTGGTTGATTGGGGTCCGTTTCCAGGCTGATTTTCATTTCAGGGTATCGTTTCTAGAAGCTCTCTTAGCCGCTAAGGGACCATAGCACTCTCTTTGCCGATAGCTAATACATTGCTAAGAGAGTGCTATGGTCCATTAGCGTCTAAGAGAGCTTCGAGAAACGATATCCTGCTCTGCCTAGCTCTTGGAGAAAACATCAATATGTATTGGTTGCATATGTACACCAATATTGGAGATACTATACAGTGTATAAACACACACACTATTGATACATTTTGAGAGAAATATGCGGAGACATGCGCGTAGAACCAGTGTTGTACATCCCATATACGTTGCTATGACTGCTTACAAAAGCCGACCCATGAGAGTGAAATAGAACAGCAAACATGTCTCGACCATTTACTAAAATTATGGGAATAATATTATCACAATTTACCAGGCAACACTTGCCTTTAGAAATTGACCAATTATCAAAGATGTAAGATAAATGTACAGGTGAAGATATTAAAATGAGAATAGGAATAAAAGATTGTAAACTCATTAACGGGTAAATAACATTTAATTTTGACATAAATAATATTTTAAATAATTATAAATTCAGGATATTTTTACTTCAAAGTCCAAAGGTTCTACCCACATATATTATAAATGAGTACAAACATTGCTCTGGAAAATAAGACAGTCTTACACAACCATCAATAATTGTGATAGACTCAAATTTATGGCTTCATAAATTGTAATACAGTAATCATAGTAATCCCATACCGGTAATGTTATTAAATTGACGTTTTAGTTATAGCCTTGTTACAAAAACAACAATAATCTCCATCTTATGTTCTTACTATTTAGAAACCAACAAGTGTTTGGTATTATTTCAATATGTCATATGTTCAAATACCTAATTATGGAAAGTGAGAGAAAAATTAACCTAAAAAATCAACAATATTTTCCATCTTATTTTCTTATTATTTAGAAATCAACAAGTGTTTGGCATTATTTCAATACGTCATTCAACATGTTCAAATCCCTAATTATGGAGAGTGACAGAGAAAAAAACATGTACGTCCTAATTAACCTACAAAGACAGGTAATGTACGAATTGGCTTCATTTCATGATGAGCACAATTGAATGGCAGCTACAAGTTATGCGTTGATTGATGATTCAAGAATACATCCACAGGCTATTATTTTTTCTCTCTAATGTGTGTTTATCAACGCCCGTAAAAGCAAACACCTTATACCATAAGGCATCAACACTCAGTCCTCTGAAGCACACGGTACTAGAAATCTTTCCGCAGTTTTCATTTTGGTTTCCTGAGAGAAACGTAGCAGCCATCATCTGACACCATTGACAATCCATAAACAACAATTATACAGCTTCTTTGATTATATGCCAACTTTCTGCTTGTTCATATCTCTTCATCTATAATACATCATGTCATGTGACCTGCTGGATGGGTCAAGAATTATCAATGACCGATTTTATTTTTGTGTTATTGCGTCATAGAATTTTAATTGGGGTTTAGAGCCGTTTTCAATATTTTTTCACATAGTTGATCAGTTTAGGCAAGAGGAAACCCGCAACATCCATAACGCTGAATGTTGCAGTAAACCAAAATAAACCAATATACATGTACATTTAATTTAGACGATAATATTTCATCTAAAGGTACTGAATAATAATTTTTCAAGAAATTAGCATCTTCTATTATCATTTATCTTTAAAATCAAGCAGATTATATTTTGTTTTTCTACAAGCATACAGGATGTAGTGAAAACCATTCATTGACCAAACATAAACTAAAGCAGCAATTTCTTCTTCTAATAGGCACTAGCCTTGGTTGAACTGGAACCGTTTCCCTGAAGACTGGTCTTAAATATGGATAATAAATCTGGTCTGCTTCGTTAGTCTGCATACCGACAAATAGTAGTAGGGCAAGTAGCTTCTAAGGTGTGCTCAAAGGATGGTGCTATGTGAATACTCCTGGAATTCTCAGTCTTGTAGAAAATAGTTACGGGTTGATTGACTTCACCTACAGGTTAAGAAGGAGGAAGTAAGAAAAAACTATTACCTTCCAGATGTTTACCTATGCATAGTTCTAAAAGTGTAAGTGACACCTCTTTAACCCTTTAATGCCATAAATAATTAGATTCGTTCCTTTATTCTAAGGTGAGAATATTGCTAGACATTTATATGCAATGTTAAACATGCAGAGGTCTAGCCATTATTCTGATTATATAATATGGTATAGTAGAGGTCACTCAGAAACCATGGTATCTCTCTCTCTCTCTCTCTCTCTCTCTCTCTCTCTCTCTCTCTCTCTCCTCCCTCCCTTTCTTTCATTTATTTCTCTTTCCCTCTCTCTTCTCTTTCTCTCTCTTCTCTCACATACATACACAGAGTCTGAATGTATCTCTCTCCTCCCTCCCTCCCTCCCTCTCTCTCTCTCTCTCTCTCTCTCTCTTTCTCTCTCTCTCTCTCCTCGTTCCAAATGCACAAGAATGCCAGAAAAGAGTCAGGGGCCATCTACAGCAATCAGTTAATGACTCACACAGGATCTCACCCCCAGGAGAACAGAGAATCTCACCCCCAGGGGAACACAGGATCTCACCCCCAGGGGAACACAGGGTCTCACCCCCAGGAGAACAGAGAATCTCACCCCCAGGGAAACACAGGATCTCACCCCCAGGGGAACACAGAATCTCACCCCCAGGAGAACAGAGAATCTCACCCCCAGGGGAACACAGGATCTCACCACATTTAACCTTCTCCTTGCTAAATACAATCAAAGTGTTCTATTTCTGCATGTGATCGGGCAACTTAAGTCGCCTTCAGCAGGGAGAGGGTTAAAGAACACATGAACACTTGATAGACTTGAGATGCAGTATGCAAACAATTAATACACTTCAACTGCTGACATCTGACCTCAACACAAACTGAATCAGTATTCCTAACCCAGACCCCAGCCATGCGATCGTATTTCATTTCCTAGATCAATTAATGCACTGACAAATGAAAACTGCCTTAAATATATTGAAGCTAGTTAACCATTTCCCTGCTAGGTGCAGACAGATATGTAGTGTATGTAGAAATGTTGGAATGTTGCTTATGATAACCCAACAGGTGGAGGGTGAAGCTTGTAGCTTATACAGAACACAGAGCATTACGTGAATTTTGTTCTGCTTGAATGTATCACACAACGTGATCTGGTGTTATTTTCACAGATCAGGCCCCGAGATTAATACAATTTTCTGAGTACGTTTTAATGCTCAAAAACATCTAACCAAACATTGAAACCTCTGAACATCTCTAGAATACTTAACCAAACATTGGAACATTGGAACATATTCTCGAGTATTCCTAGCCAACTACTGGAACATCTGAACATTTGAGTATAACTAACCAAACTTTGGAACATCTCAACATCTCAATATCTAACGAAACATTGGAACATATTCTTGAGTATACCAAACCTAGTATCAGAACATATTCTCTATAGGTATACCTAACCAAACATTGGAACATCTCGACTATCTAACCATCTGAACATCATAAAATGTTCTCATACGTACATAAGTATACGATAATGCTCGCAACCCAAACACCTGTTTCTGATGATTGCCAAAACAAATAATAATAACATCCCGACAAATTGCATTCATGAGACATTAATAAGAGCGATCAAAATGCATCTGCATCAAACTTAGCCGATCTAATCATGGGTACCTTCCTTACCTTGCGACCAACAGGCGGCGCCCATATTGCACCATGACCCCTCCCACGTACCCGCGGGGCCGGCCGATGTCAGACCACGTGAACCACCTGCTGCGGACACCACCTGCTACCACAGGAACCACCTCTGGGTGGAAACAGGGTCACAGGATAACTCCTGACACAAACTTGACTGGAAGCCGATTATTTTCCTTCCACAAACTCATTCTCACTTTGAGATATTTTTAGACGGCAAGCAGACAGAATTTCCCCACAGTCAGGGATTCTCTACCAGCGATAGTTTTAAAGCAAACAGGATATATGGTAAGGGAAGTTAGCAAGATATGGTTTGCATCCTCTATGGGACCAGACATGGCACACAGTATAGATTTGTGTTGAAACTTATATATGAATAGCGTCATATTTTTTTTGGTGATAGTATACTGTTTTGTATTATATCAGGTCATGTGTGTCAAACTTATAATATGTTGTTAGATGGAAATTTGGCAAATGGAAATATATGTATTTTGTTTAATTAAAAAATAATTTAATCGACAGGAAATCGTTATGGAAATATATTTGGGTAAAAAGTGTTGGGAGATATTAGGATTTGACTAGTTTACAGAATAAAATTCTTGAAGAGCTTAGCCGACATTTTCTAAAGTCAAGTTGACATATCTCACACTTACACACACGTATATTTACATATAAGAGTGAGTTCCTACAATATCCATAATTTCAGTTTTGAAAGAAAATAAATAATATATATGTAAGGAACCATTGAAATGCTTTACCCTCCACAAATCTAGACTTTATTTACTGATCTAGAAACATATTTTGAATAGGAATATTTGTGTGAGAAGAATACGTGACATAAGACTACCCCTTTCCCCAACCTCTCACCCACACCGTCTTGTAAATTTCAAATGTACTTCTACTAATTTATTCCCGGCCGATCACGTTTTTCGTGATGAATACAACCCCTCTATTTATTCGCAAATTCCCCAATATAAACTCTGCCATTAATCCTGTGTTTGCCTAGGGAACTTGAACGGGAGGGTTAGCTTGACGGTTAGCTTGACGACACCACACATCCAGTTGGTTGGTGTAATCTGTTAGGTAACAGTACATGGCTGTGGACTGAACAAACAGCTGATTAACTTGTACTGTGTGTGAACTGTACCGGAGTTAGGCGAGAGAGAGAGAGGCCTAGAGTTGGGCAGTACGTAACCTTGACTTCCTCTGTCTCACTGCATGATACAAATATTTCTCAGACTGTCGTAATAACTTTTCAAAAGTGTTTACATACACAGTTCAAGATGGCTGTTTAAATATGATTCAATAAATTTTAACCATAGATATTATTGTATACCGGTACATATTTCAAATTTATAACTTAGTCATTACACTTGTTTTATTTGACTTTTATGTAAGAATTTCTGTTTCATAAACATAGAACTAGTAAACTCTAATTAGAAAGAAAACAGATTCATGTAGGAATTTCTGACTAGGCTCGAAGCACACAATACAAGAGTAGTCTCCCTTGGTCTGGTCAGTCGTCTTGGTTACAGAACGTGTTGTGTGTAAACACATGCTCCGGGAATCCTAAAGTGCGGCTTATCTTGTTTCCTGATACCAAAGATGCTGCCTTCAGCATTATTATGCCATATGGGGCACCTGCGTTGGTGCAGAGGTATCGTGTTTGCCTTCTTGCCTGAGGGTACAGAGTTCAAGCCCAGCTGGCTCAAGCGATATCTTGTACCTACTGTGAATTTATATCTAGGAGTTTGCATATTTTGATAATACAGCAAAATTCAGTGTCTAGTTTCAGAAAATGAGCGTAGTTTACTATGTTTATTTTATTTTATTTAATTTTAATTTTTTTAATTGGGGTTTAGTGTTGCTTTCTAGATTCTTTTACTATGTACTATTTGTAAAATAATTATGTTTTATTAAATAATACTGCCGTTCCTTACAATAATTGTAATTTTACATCCTTTGTGAAAGAAGATATTGGATGAATATGCAGTTGGCAGGATTAGTAATTATGTATACCAGGATGTTGAGAATGTTCAGTGCGCTTTTCTCTAAATAAACTCAAGGCTATATGTACAACTCTAAAAAAAGTTATTTGATATTCTCTCTCCACCCCAACCTCACAAAACGTGGTATGGACTCACAATTACCCTTCCCCACAACCACCAGCCCTGACCCCACAACCACCAGCCCTGACCCCACAAGAACCTGATACGGACTCACTATCACCCCCAACTACCACCCTTCCCCGAAACCCCACTCTCACAAGAACTGGCCCCGAGATTATGAAACCTTTCTGAGTATGTTTCCATGCTCAACTCAAGGTCTTCTTCACAAATCCCCATATAAAAATCTTAGCTTGAACATGAAATCGTACTCAAAAAGTTTCATAATCTCAGGGCCTGGTATAGACACACAATCCATCCTAAAGGCTTCAACACCTATTACTTCAACTGCTACTAATGTAAGCCTTTCATTGACTTAATGGGGAAAAATTCACAAATTGCACCTAATTCACCCCATCACCGCAACCATCACCCTAACCCCACCCACCACCCTAACCCCACCCTCACAATCCATCCTTGTACACCTGTTAGGTCAATTGCTACTGATGTAAGTTTTCCATTGGGTCAGGTAGACCGGAGAGCCTCACAAATTGCTCCTAAATCTGTTAGTTCGTCACGCCATATGAACTGGCAATATTGTACAGCTCTCTGCTTTGATCTGGCTCTATCAGCCAGGTTCCATCCCAATGCCCAGACAACACCCTGCTACTCACCACTAAACTAAAGTGTTTGGGGAGATTACGTCCGTGCTAACGTCAGGCAGGCCATGAAGTCTTCATTGATGCAAGTACTTCATAGCCAGATTGAGGACGGACTAGCATCATATCATCTCAATATTTATTTAATTTTTTTTTTTTTTTTAGTGCTACAATATCCGAGATATCTGTGCTTAACCTTCTCCCTGCTAAATAAAATCAAAGTGTGCTATTTCTGCATGTGATCGGGCAACTTAAGTCGCCTTCAGCAGGGAGAAGGTTAAGCATGTAAGATCATTGCTATACCAGTAATCACAAAATACGTATGTCCAAATTATGGAGATATGGCCATGAAGTAAAGTCCAAGATATCCATGAAGTAATGTTAATATCCATAAAGAAATGTTGCAGATATCCACAGAGCAATATCAGAAACATCCTTACACCAATGTCAGAAATCTCCATTTAGCAATGTGAGAGATGTTATTGAAGTACTCTCAGATACCGGTATCCATGAAGTACTGTCAGATATCCATGAAGTACTGTCAGATATCCATGAAGTACTGTCAGATATCCACAAAATAATGCTAGAGTACTGTCAGATATCCATGACATGTCAGAGATATCCATACATGAAGTACTGTCAGATATCCATGAAATAATGTTGGTGATATCCATAAAATATCATAGGTATCCATGTAACAATGCCTTAAATATCCATGAAGTCATGTCAGAGGTATCCATGTCACAAAATAATGTGAGATAAACATCCTTGAAGTAGTTCTAGAGATATCCAGACAACAATGTCAGAGATATCTATGAAGCAATGTTGGAGAGATCCATGGGTGTAGCAATGGAGATATCCATTAAGCAAATTCCAAGATATCCATGAAGATTTCCACACAGCATGTTGGAGCTATCCGTGAAGAAACATCAGCTGTCCAAGTACCAATGTCAGATATCCATGAAGCAATATCAATGATATCCATGTAGAAACCTCAGAGATATCCATACAGCAATGTCAGAGATATCCATTCACCAATATCAGAATTATCCATGAAGCAATATGGGAAGCATCCATGAAGCAATTTCGGAAGTATTTCCATGAAGCAGCAGCACAGATATCCATGAATAAAACAAAGTCAGCACATTTAAACACACACTGCACTTTTAGAAAGAAAACAAATCCTGGAATGGGTCCATAGTTGTCTTGATAAACTCAAACTATATCAGTGCCTGTTAATGATGAAAGGGTTAAAAAGCTAGAAGTATGATTCTGTCCTAGTACCTAGTAGTGTACTCCCAATGATAACACGATATCCAGATATCTCCTATACAATGATAACAATATCCTACTATCTCCATACAATGATAACAATGTGCTTCATCTATTTGCACCTGCTACGTGCAAGCTACAACTCTGATATGATAATTATTTAACGATTAATTGTTTTCAACACATTTTAAATTAATATATGTACCCGTAATCATATTCATTATTTGATAATTTGAATAAATTTTGTATAATTATTTATGGAAGCTGTTAACAGTTGGAGTTTATCTTTTGATAACAGTTGGGGATGTTCTGGTGAATGTTTAAGTGTTTAAGGAATTAACCTATATTTTAGGCTATAAACATATTTAATCTTTAAAAAGATTGCTTCAATTTTCAGAGGAAAAGTAGCTGAAGAAATGGTCCCACGCTAGAATATTTCACCTACTTTTTGCATATGGAAACTCATAAATATGTGGAAATTATCTCTGAAATCAGTGTCAATTTTACAACTAACTGTTCCACTTTTATTATATGCTATATTTAATAATAATGGTATATGAAAATTAAATCTCAACCACGTGATTTATTCAATGTAAATAACAGTAAAAGTAATAATTATTACAATAATGACCTCACCATTCTTCTCCCTAGGCAACATGACATGTGCCCGACTCTATTTAAAAAATACATGAAAAAGGAAAATAAAATGTACTTACCTATCTTTGGTAAGTGATTTTGCTGGTTTTCTTCTGGTTCGCGTAAAACCCCTTTCCGTATTAATTCCTCTCGACTTGTTCGCATAGAAATTTTTCTTTCTAAATCTGAAATTTGAAAGTTGTAAATTGATAATTTATTTATAACAATGTGGAGTTTGGTAAAGATTTATGACAGAAAATATCCTACATATTTTTAAAATGTGAAGTAAAAAATTGGAAAAATGTTTATAAATATTTCTTTAATTAATGCTTTACATCACACTGTGAATATTTCATCAATAAGTGACAATTTCATAACAAGATGAACTGTCCAATAACACAACAGAAAACAAAATGGCATGCCCTTGTTGTACAATAACTTGTCTGAACAACGATAACAAAAGCTTTCAGATCTTAGTTTATGCTTAACCCTCTCCCTGCTGATCTAGGCACAGGCACTGCTCATTAGGGCATTCTCAGCTGCCCCCAGCATGGAGAGGGTGAACCATAACAAGGCAAATGTACACAAACAAACCCCATTGTTTCACAGTATCAGTTGGTCTTGGTTTTGGCACCAGTCTGTTGGTCTACTCACCTACTGCGGTCTTCTCGATCTTCTCGCTCTTTTTCTTCCTTTTCCATTTCCACGGCTTGAATATTTTACCTAGGGCTGCGAACTTACTCTTCCGTTCTGGTGGCGGAGTATTGGTGAGGACGGACCCTGACTTGAGCTCTCCATTCCTCCGCGAATCTGTAAAAGACCACAAGGACATTAGGAAGTTGCTTGGCGAGGAGGACATGGTCTTTTACTCCAGGACAGCAGGACAAAATGTCCTTTTGTCCTCACAATTGGCAGGATTGTTCCTAGATGGACCCAGGTTCCAGGTTTAGGATTGTCCTAAATTGACACAGGTGAATAGATCAGCACAAAATGTCCTCACAACTGTCCTAGATGGATATATGTTTCTGGTCCTCAAGTGAATATATTTATCGGGACTAAGTGTCCTCATGATTGTCCTAGATGGATACAGGTTTCTGGTCTTCACAACTAGCAATAGGATCGTCCTAAATTGACCAAGGTGAATATATCAGGACAAAATGTCCTCTAGTCTTCATGATTGTCCTAGATAGATACAGATTTCTGGTCCACAAGGCTAGCAATTGGATTGTCCTAAATTGATACTGGTGTCCTAAAAATGGCCTCTGTCAACAAAATAGCCTCTCGTCCTCAAAGCTGGCAATTGGATAGTTTCAAATGAACATAGGTGAACATAAGAAGGATGCAATCCTAATGGCCTCTGGTCCTAACAACTAGCTAAGCTGACTGTCCCAGATGGACAGAGAATAGAATGACTGTCCTGTTACCATTGTTAGTGAGGCCCACTGTCTTTACAGTGCAGATCTAATTAATCTACCGACTTTATAGTTGTACTGAAACCTAAATACCA
>JAVCKZ010071378.1:0-13777 GCA_034780755.1 Lepetodrilus elevatus
TAGACGAATGAGTTCGAATCCAACGAATATCTATAGATACAGGTCTCAGTGAAAGGCCATACTCATTTTTATGTAGCACCAAGAGCATGTGTAAGACATGATATACAGTATAGGCGCATTATAAATATGTTTTATTATTATTATTATTATTATCATTAATATATTATTATTATTATTATTATTATTATTATAAAACAAATTTTATTATTATTTTTAGAAATTATTATTATTATTATATTATTATTATTATTATTATTATTATTATTATTATTTAATAATAATATTATTATTATTATTATTATATTATTATTATTATTATTATTATTATTCAACATATAAAGAAGTGTTAAATGTGAACTATAGTAATTATTATGGTCGAAACAGACCTTTGAATGTCCTTGCAAATAATACAAATCCTAACAACTATCCTACTACGAGATGCATTGCCATAACTCTTCACCACATGAAATTATGTTCGTGGGAAGAATTTTCGATTTATCGGCTATCAATTTTTATTTATTTATTTATTTTTGTAAATAATAATCGAAAAATACTTGCCACCAACGTCTTTGACAAGACTACAGTAGTAGTCCTTCTTTTTTTTTTCATTTTCTTTTTGAATTGGGAAGAGTCCCTTTCTAGATTATTTCACTATTTCACTGTAGACTGTATTTATCGACTAGTACTCACTTTCATATAACTGGTCATAGGTGCACAGATCCTTCAAGCCTTGTTCAGCCCCCTTGAGGTTCGTCTTGGTGTGGTCAATCAAGTAGTGGCGATCTGCCGGACACTTGGACTTCAGCTGCTTTAGACACTGCATAGCATTCATGTACGCACTGAAAGAATATAGAAACAATAAATTACTTTAACGTTTTTCGACAACTTTCGGTCTTTCCATCCCAGAGGGCCTATTCTCGAAACGTAGCCTACTTACGAACTTTTTAGCCTAAGAACAGTTCGTATTCTCAGAATATGCCGTGGTCTTCAAGGCACATGCTTGGGCTGTATGCACGGATACTCCCCAGGGAGTTGAAAAGGAAAAGTCAGTGCGCACTGATCCATTGACCTGGGTAATAAGATTGTCTTACGATCGTAAGAACGTTTCGAGAATAAGTCCTCTGTACTGTATTCTAGTGCGAATTGCATCTGTGGAAAAATAATTTAAAAAAAATACATATAATAAACAAAATAACTAACATATTTTTTTGGTCAACGACACCCCTTTATAGTGCGAATGCACTTACCGATTGGTATCTATCACAAGTAAACGTTAATGGATCTGTCTTCTGAGAGGGGTGTCAGGTTGTTTTTCAAAGTGACAAGTGAACATCTTTTGAAGTTTTCCTTAAATACGGAACATTTCGCAACTACACATTTCTCTGACTGCTAAAACCTGTTATGTAAAAATAGAGACATCTGTGTTATACAAGGTGGATTTTGTTTCGTGACTACCACGAATAGTAAACTCTACACTGACGAGTGTGATATTATTCTTATATTTAAAACAAGTTGTATGTAATTGTAAACGTAGTTCTATTTAAACAATATATTGAAATACAAATACAATGAACGACGTTGGGTACCCACAGAAGTGTTTTACCCAGAATGTCTAAATATAATTATTAGTATATTTCTTTCTATGGAAAATCAATTTTATCGTCATTTATAGGCCTATCATTTACTCTAAAACAATACAACGACACTGATGAACATGCAACTTGCTAAGCCCAATTGCAATGCGAAACATGTTTATTGGTGTATCAACCAAGTATGTTCTGAGTATAATGTAGTCATTATAACGATTTCCAGACGTAGACCTAATAGGAAACATAATGGGAAGGTATTACGTCTGGATACGAACATGATTAATGCGTACGGACCACACGGCTAAACCTTTAAGTACCACCAACTAGACTGTGATTCATTTCAGGCTCAGGTTATCAAACGGAGTCAAAGCAAGGTGACCATATCCTCCAGCGTCTGTTTCCATAGTCAGACTTGTTAATCAGATAACACTATGTCTAATAGTAGCGGTCTGAGCTAATTAACATACCCTGATGCTATCTGACATAGAGCCAACTCGCAGGGGTCCGAATTACTAATAAAATATCAGAATCCAATATGGCCGCCAGGGAAGGCAAGTTTGCATGCACACTCCATAACAAACATTCTGTGAAACTTACTCTGCTCTCGCCTTGTTGGGACAATGTAGATATTAATCAAATAATAGGCGGTGAATATATAACCTACATAGCTGAGCCGGTTGAGATTCATATCTCTCGTGGAGTTGAGAGTGTGAAGGGAGATAACCATCGCGTGAAACAATTTGACCGCCAGGTTGCGGTTCGCGCGAGAGCTCCAAACAGAGGAGGGAGCGCTCCATCTGATCTGAGAAGGTGGTGCTAAAACCTCGCTCTTTAGATGCTTCATCCGTGACGTAAATTAAGTTTTCCACGCCAATTTTAGATATAATTTCGGGGGTTGAGGGATGAGTTTATTTAAAGTCGACTTATAACAACTTGTATGCTATCTATACTCGTCAGATTTCACATGTCCATGATATGGTTCACAATATTTAACTCATGCCCTTAGAAGACAACGCCGACTGTTCTATTGCATGCTTTGGCGGCTAATTGACTATCATTAACGTCAAATTTCATGTATATTTTATCACCCAACTACCGTATTACATAAAGAATGCAACGACCCATCGTCTAACAAACATTCCATATTTTTCTATTGATATTATTTAAATACGTAATTTAAATTTTAAATTCCTCCACAAACAACTCAAAATACGTCCATCCCTACTAACTTTGAATGAAATAAGAGTCTGGTCCCGATCATAATACACAGCATTTTGCTGTGAAAGATGGAAGCGTTGTGACATATAAAGCGCCGGATATCGTGCGGCTGGACAATGAAGACGGCCGGATAAGACCAACGTCAGCGCACATACGTCGCTCAAGGCAGCAAACTCGGAGTTAAAGACGACACACGAGTAACTCAGGACGTCGAAGGAGCAATTAGTAGATGCTTTATTACATGCATTATGAAGGATAGAAAAGCTAGCTTCACTGGCCATCAATTGATAGTAAAAGGAGTATCAGCGGATCATAGGATTACGATGGTTGTGTAGCTTTCATAGCCGGATAATAATACTATGCAGAGAAACACATATATCATTGAGTCGTGAGTGTGATGTTAGTAGTTTACTGGCCGTATATCAACACTTGTGGGTTACATATACCATTGAAACACGGTGGTGGCGATATATATATATATATATATACATATTATGTTTGTATGTGTAAGCTTAGAGATTTATGTTGGTTTATATAAAGGACTAAATACTCCTTTAAATACAACCAATATAGATTCTAATGCATTGCCAACCAAAATATACTACTACTACTACTACTACTACTACTACTACTACTACTACTACTACTACTACTACTACTACTACTACTACTAATAAATAAAAATATAAAAAAATAAAAATAATAATAAGTAGATTTATACAGCGCGTCTATGTATCTAGACATGCTCGTAGTGCTAGTAGGTATAGGATTCATCCGGCCATCCTTTACGTGTGTGTTTTCAAATACGAAATGTCTGTTCTCGGATCAACTTTCTAACGCAAATAGATGTCTGAATATACATGCCCAGGCAAGGCGAAAACAATGTCAGCAGTTATGCATGCTGGTATCAATCAGTGTGTAGTCGTGTGTGGTAAAAACTGTTTCTAGTGTTCCAGGGATCTAATGTTCCAGGGATCCACGTGATCTTGCTACAAATGAAACCCCTCAAAATTGATGATATTACGTTTGCGGGGATTTAATATGGGATGCAAATAGGGGCTCTTAATGAAAAGCAGCCAAGCAGATTTGTGCAGAGACCATTGATTAGTACTGTACAGTATTCTTAGTAAACAAACGACAACCTCCAAAAAAACACAACAACAAAAATCAAACAATAAAAAAAAAAAATAAAAAAAAAATGTTTAAAAAATAAAAACAACTAACAAGTATGCTTACCATCTTGAAACAAACTTAGAAAGACTCGACGGTTCTGTAGCTGAATCGACACTTGCTTTAAATTAACTAAATCTCACGTACAGTAAATGTTTGCATTAGAATCAGAGCATCAACTACCAGAATCCAATAGTGTATGTGACAATACTAAATGTCAATATGACCGTTTATAAAATATTGAGTTCCTAAGCCAATTTAACAAGCATTATACTAGGTGCAGTGGATAGCAATGTAAATACGTGGTCCTCTAGTGGTACACGAGCAGTGGTAATTTCATACAGAAGTTGAGGGTACAATTTATGGATTGTAAATACTACCAAACGGAAACCCATGCGTATATATAATTATTATCAACTCCTTTATTTTATTATTTATTATTTAAATTTTTTTAAATTATTTTTTATTTTATATTTATTTATTTTTATCAACTCTTAGTAGTATCATAGCTGAATTCGAAAATGCCAATTGATTTAACATAATAGTACACTTGACATTATGCAAGGACCCCACTGTAATGTTCCATCTATAATTGATAAATGCATGCATGCGAAATCGAATTGTAATATTCAATAATAGTGACAACTATAGACCTTGAAGTTAATTTCGTCCTTCGGGTGAAAAGAGCAAAACATGTAATGTACACCGCAAAGTCCCCTCCCATCCACCCGCGTAATTTATCACTCGCAGATTGCCCACCCACCTCACCAAACCTCTACCCTTCCAACGCTACATACGGAGTGGATATTCTGTACAGTGGCTGACATCTAGGTACAGGTAGTTTCTACAGAAGGAGGCATAACGTACATTACTCCTCGTAACGTAAATTACTCCTCGTAACGTAAATTACTCCTCATTCTTCACAATGCTCTATGGCACACCTTACGTTAGCCTAATTTATAACCCCAAGTCATGTACCGAGTAAAAAAAAAAGAACCCACCCTTCAAATCTTGATTTATTGCATCAGATTTCGCTCTTGAGAAGACTCGCCTTAAAGTAAGGTATCGCTTACGTTTAAACGATATTATAAATGCATGGGCCATAACATGTGACAAGGGAAAATCCTACGGATTTGGTACCTGATCTAGTCGCCCATCAAACCTCTGTACCTCTGTCCGTCAAGTCGGAATCCACATGTCCTTAACAGGTTAGAGTTTCAGATTCGAGTACGACTTGAGACATCTTGAAAAGGCCTGGGAATAAATTGCGGTCGTTGAATAACGATTATTAAGCTACGACAAGACTGAGATGGGAAAGATACGCCCCTACTCGGCAGTGATGTATAGCCTGACATCGTAGAGGGTAATGACTGTCGCAAGTCGCCCTCGCTGTCAGGTGTGTGTTTGTATACGTTGTGCCTTTTTATTTTATACCGAATAATTGTTTCCTCCATACACTCGGTATCTTATAACAGTTTTAATCATTTGTTTTTATTGCATCTGTATGGCATTTTTTAAAGAGACCAGGGACTACAATACTGCTATGTTTAAAGAGAATCCAAAAGAAAATAATTAACTTTCACCAGTTTGAGTATTTTTGTTATGTATCATAATATTCCGTTTAAAGCGATCCGTATTCTTGTTGTGTTGAAATACATAGTTCCATTTTTATTCAGCATTTGATAGACACCTCACACACTCACTCTCCTTATATTCCATAACTACCTGTATATTACCCCCTCCCCCATTTTATCTCCACTCCCCCTCCCCTCCTCTCTCTCTCATTCTTATACTCTCTCACTCATCTAGCTCTCTCGGTCTCTGTCTGTCTGTCTGTCTGTTTCACTATCTATTCCTCTCTCTCACTCTAAAATATGATCAAATTACTTTGAAAGAAAGATATATCACATCAATACATCTCGAGGTCGTCCTAATACCTAAGGTCATCCTCGAGACACAGGTCTGCTCTTCCAATGGCGTATGCTTTCTTATGTTCGGAGAAGGACATGCATGGTACACCCACTTGCATACTGCATAGTATATATAGTACGGTACGTAGAATGGCCGGTAGACTATCAATAGTTCTCCAGTAATCTAGACTTGCTTAACTGATCTAGGGGAATATTTTAAATAGGAGTTTTTGGGTGAGAACAAGGTGTGACACAGACTAAATGGCCGGGTATCTGTACCTTCCTGGCTTCCAATGCTAAAGCGGAGCAACTGTACTTTAACAGGGACTGTCTACTACATCCAAGAAAGGTCCTTAATTCCGTGTCCTCACTTCTAATGGTCCTCAAGTACGTGTCCTCACTTGTAATCAATCTATTCCAATTACCAAACGCTAAGTAGCCTACCATGCACGTGGACATGCCAACGTGTTTTTTCTTCTTTAAAGTCCTGCACTATTTAAGGAGCAATTATCCATGTCCAAATGACCAATACGTATACTTGGAGAATCAACAGTTCGTCGACTTCACGAGCAGCTGTGTCCAATCAATAAACTCCAATCGTCTGTCCAACGACTGTTAAAGTACATACACACACCTCTCTATACTAAAGCCTAATACATGTATCGGAGTCTGAGGCATAATAAGTCGCTATGGAACGACGCGTGACCAAACTGTAACCGCTGACTGTAGTAATGAGCTTGGGAAGACGTGATCATAACTTCCGGTCAGTACAGGAAGTTGCGCGCACAGACGCAGTTAAAGAGGGAACTATGTAATTGATTTTTGGTAATATAGCATAATATAAAAACGTCTTCATGGAAACCGCTCCGCCTATTGTATATATACATTATAGTAACGTTGTACTGCACATGATGACATAGTTAACAGCCTGAGTACATGACTAAAGGTTCTGTTTTGTGTGTCGGATTCCCAAATATGACTTTCAGTTCAGATTGATCTCACATCAGTACTACTAGTAAAGCATTGGCCTTAATACCAGTAAGAATTGCGGTTGGTGAATTACCATTGATGCCTTCAGCATGCATGGAGAGGGTTAACGGAGTCCGTGTATAGTGAGTGCGCTCTGATAGGAGGGATGTCAGCCTCTTATGCAGTACCAACATGGACCATTCCATTTGTCATTTTCTACCAGATATTTGATCAGATATTAGATTTCGTACTCTGTCCTCCCTTCTATCTGTATTCTGATCGGTAATTTTGATGAGGGGTAGTTTCATTTCAGCGTCCTTAAAACATAGGTTCAGCCATTACGTGACTTATTTGATGCGTGATTCACATCAACATTTATTGGATGGGCAAGTACATTGGACACGATAACGGAGATTCCTGTAACTGAGGTAGCCGAATAATCATCAGGACAGTCATCATTCTATATTAGGGTGACGACAGTCGTCATTCTATTAGGGTGACTGTAATGAATATAAGTATACGTCGCGATAATTGCTTTACTTCGGTTTCTTTGGAAATGGAGATAGCTGCATGATTTTTCATTTTAAAGTTGAAGGTTAGAAGAAGGTCAGTTCTCTAATGTATACCTGATCTAATAGTATTGTTTGTCAGTCTAAGCTGCATAAATTACAGAATAGTTTCGACACATCGTTAGCATAGGGATACGTATTGGTTGGTTGAATAGATATATTTAGAGAATTTTTCAAATTATTGAATATGTACCGACGTAACTGGTATTTTCTTTCCTGTAAGAACTTAATAATTCCTCGAGTTGACAGTTTAACGTTTTCAATCTGAGGTAAAATTGAGCAAGTTCGTTGAGAAAGTTGGGTTTAATGCCGTTGTCCATGATAGAATGTCATTGAATCTGCAACGAGCTGGTTATGACGTGAGGAGAACCCGTGACAACTAATTAAGAGGGAGCCACTGCTAATACAGATAAACCAAAATAAAGACGACATTTATGGTAGGTATATACCGAAAATTCACCATAAACTACCCTGCGAGTTGAACTTTTCTCAACAAGTCTCCATTCCTCAACAACTGATATAACTAATTCAATGCTAACAACTTCTCCCTAACCAATCCCACAACCCTGCACATTTTCCAGAAGGAAGCAAATACAGCATGAATCAGACCACTTCAACTGTGAAGCGCATGGCGTATCAAAATGTTTGGAATTACAATTTCTACGCACTCGACTAAAATGTTCATCGGCCGACGACGAATGCCATAAAATTGGTCCTCAAATACCAGCATAAAATAATCATGGGCGAGACGTGATCCTTTGATCAAAGCAAATATCACCCATTGTCATCGTGTTCTCCGCATGGAATCCACATTAAACACTCGACGAATTACGAAATGCTTTTCGAGACCGCGATATTGTCAACATTATTATCCAACTGTTGACTCTGCATCCTGAGTTTTATTGCCGACTGGCAGGCGCCGTAATAACTCTACCTGCTATCTGAGAAATTCCTAGCGGAGTCGTATTAGTTCGCCCATACGTATATCGAAATCGAAAGTAGGCACTTAACTGGGATGTCAGCCGAAGCAATGATCTGTACGGCTTATCCGGATGGACCCTGTATTTACGATGCAGTTGGGAGCGATGGTATATCTAATGTAAATACTAGAAGGACTGTGATCTAATACAGCAGACTGTTTACAAAGATTCTTACCCATGAAAAAACTCTGGGATTAAATTGATTTCATCTCCAGTTGCCTCCACCAGAAAGGTTTTTGGAATGATGTAGTTAGTTTATGTTGAAACTATTAGCTTGCATGTCACAAAGTGTTCGAAAAATACAGCAGTGTAATTCAATTCTTCCAGCACGAGCTTCTAATGTTTCTAGGTTTATAGCAGACACACCAAAATAAGTTAGGCGTCCTATTGGGTGTCCCTGCCAGAACTCCTAGCGTGAATACTAAAAACATATACCAGGACACCCGGGGTGAAAGTGTCCTGTTAGGATCGTGTCTAATTCTGGAACCGGATACATAGCGGTTTTGCGGTGAGAGAATTAATTATATTAAATAGGATTTTGTTTTTGTATTACGGTTTGCTATTACGCGTTCACAATTAATAGCAGGCAATTAATAAAAACCACCTACATAATCATTATTTTTATGAGAAAATGAAGTACTGTTACGATAGTATCAATTCAGCATGTATGCAGTGAAGCTATTATCATGCCGCGTAGACAAAACAGTGCCAAAAAATAGTCCATGTACAATATATTGTGCAGTTCTACTAAGATACCGTTCTCATTTAGTCTGGAAATTAATAAATTATACATCTAAAACTCGACAATTCAAACCGTGTGATAACATTAACCATTGCTAAAAGAACAACTCCATTTTCTTACGAACTGGAATCTATTTAGACTGGGTTCTGTATCAATTATAGCGCAGAACTGGGCATGATTTCTACCGCCGTAGCTCGCGACACATATTTGCGAGTAAAACATGCGGACGTACATTTTCAACGTTAGACACATTACATTATAATTTGTCCTGTCCCTAATGAAAAACGACTACAGTCTAATGCATCCTCAACACGCATTACGGACACTGAAATGCACTCGTAATAAACGAGTCTTGTCTCTGTCTATGTGAAGACTTGCAAATATGTCAGTTTTAATCTGATACGTCCAAGTTTTTGCAGCAACTTCGTACCGGAGTGAACCACACATCCCTATAAAAAAAACGGAGACGAAAACAAATTGTTGATGGAATAGTGTATTGACATTCTGTTAATTTTTGAGAGATGTTACGTTTTTCTGAGATAATTATGAACTGTTCTGAGTCACCTGAAGGGAAAATGCATTTAGAAGTGCATTAATGAAATCCCCCGTCATTAATATGTTTGGGAATGCGGAAACGTCACCAATTTAATCATATTTACGAATGATAATTACTGAAATGAACTAAATGCCCCTAGAATAATCCATAAGTTCGACACCGAGGACGATTTGAAGCGACACCTGGATTCGAAATACAATGAGGGGAGAGAACCACAATCGTGTTAAAGCGACAATTCTCCGACTTGAAGTCTAGACGAGTAATGAATCATGCAGAGATGGGTTGATCCTGCTGGGAAGTCAATAAGTGCAATACTATACAGGGTCCTGCTGCTATCAGAGTTCACATATACATGATTACATTCGGAGAATAGTAGGTAACATGTAAGTTTTAACTTGTCTGTACTACATAAGAACTAGAGTCTAAGGATACAGGTACACAGGTAGGCCTACAACTATTGCTGTGTGTAGGCCTACAACAGGTAGGCCTACAACTATAGCTGTACAATTTATTATGTCAACAGCGTTCACCTTCAAGCACTAGGATCCATGCGTAATACGTCACATTATTTTGTTGGTCACGTGTCATTTGGTGTCATAAATAGTACATAATCAGGTCCACCTTAACTACGCCTATTTATAAAATTCGATCGGCACAATAATTGTATTTTTGAATATGATATCAACAGTTTTTACGTATATATTCAATAACCAAACATGCAGTTTAAAAGACGTTGGCGCGTACAATTTATTATGACAACAGCGTTCACCTTCAAGCACTAGGATCCATGCGTATTACGTCACATTATTTTGTTGGTCACGTGTCATTTGATGAGCGTGTCCACATTGACGTATAAGCTAAGAACGTGTAGAAGAGATGTTCACGAGAAATATTTATTATAATGTTGTGTGGTAATATGCATGCATTTTTATGTTTGAAGTTGAACTAAAGGTTTCATACGATGAGGATAATAAAATGGAGTTGGACGTCATTGGCGAATACTGGGCTACATTCTAATAATATTTCGAAAAGTCTACGAGATCGTAATTTCTCTCTCGTACGTGGATATAGCGATCGAAATCATCTACGAGAGGTTTACGATTTCGTAGCAGGTACGATACCTTCGTGAAACCGAGCGTCCAGTACATGCAGCATGTTTAGTGCGGACAACCTAATTTGTCAATGTCCGAAAACTGACTTAAATAGCATGAAAACAGACTGCCCACGAGACGTGTCGCGATTATAGTATAAGCTAGACATACAAACATACTCATTAGAACGTTAAACATAACCCAACGTTGGCAATTATATTGAAAGGACATAATTATGAACGCTAAATGACAAGCATTACGGTGTGTGATTGATTCTCCATCATCAGATCGGAGGTATCGTGTTTCAATTTGATATTTCAAGATTGATAATCCGTGTGCTGTCGCTTTCAAGTAAATGTATATTGACACATTTTGATATTGTATCCCTGTCCTAGCTGGTTGGCGACTATATAGCACCTCTAAGTGTACACTGTGCAATATTGTCCAGCGTCTAACGTGTCATCTCTGAAAAACTAACTCGTGGAGGCTATATTTACAGAATATAATGTATAACTAGCGAATTTAATCAATATAGACTATGCTATATAATGTTCAGGCTATCTGGTATTACGTGATCAATTAGCTTCCTAGGGCACAATCATACATGTAAATATTCAGGAGCCGTTATTTTTACTAAGTTGGCATAACTTGTACCCCATCCTTTTTTATTGTCAATAAAATATGTTTAAACTAAACTAAAACAATCATACGCCGTCTCTACCCTGCTTATGGCTATCGTTTCTCGAAGCTCTTATATGCACTATGAGACCATAGCGCTCTCGTAAGTGCACGATTCCCGTGTAGTCCTGAGTCCTTATGGTCTCGTAGTAGATATGTAAGCTTCAAGCAAGTTGAAAAGATACCCTGGACACGAACTAGAGTTCTTCTAATAAATAGTGGTTATGTCTACAGAGAATAGTCTAACGTGCAGGCTTTGGTACCGAACTTCAGGGCCAGTAATCATAAAGGGGCTTAAGTCAGTTTTTGGTGACCAGGGCCCGTATTCTCGAAACTTCGTAAGTCCTAAGAAGTTCGTAAATACTAATAATTTGCCTAACTGGGTTTCTGCTTATGTTAATTTGTGAAGAGATCTTATTCACTAAGAAGTTCTTAGCTAAGAAGTTTCGAGAATACGGGCCCAGATTATTTAAATTTGCCGCCACAAAGTCGTACACAAAGCATTACGGCATCGATGGAAGTTCTGGCCCTGGATTAGTGATAATTGTATTGGTAATTCCACTTTATTTGACAAACATAGTCCCCAGCCGATTACAAACATTATATGAGTACAGTACCTATTTTGTATCTATTTTTGTTGTTGTCCATAAAGACATACATTCATTGAGAACCTATGGTGACGTCATGCCAGTGACTGTGAAACGTAAACAAGAAAATTGACATTGTGTTTGTTTATTTATTTATTTCTTTGCTGGGGAACTGACCTTTGAAATGAAGCTTGTTTTGTGGTATCTGTTTGTCTGAATTAGTAGCATAAAGTTGTTAACACTGTCGTCTATGAGATTGTATTTGGTGGTATATAACGTGTAATGACCTTTACACGTGGACGCTGCCGTCATATGTGGTACTGTGTCCATTACAGATGGGCGATACCTGTTACTGCACCTCTACATCGCCCACTGGATACCGCAAGGGTCAGTGTAACAAGAAGTGTGACGGCGATGCCAAGCAAGCGTGCGGAGGAGGGGTGGGCGTCTACACTACTTGGTTGACAGGTAACCGTAGTCCAGTGGTACTGGTGGTGCTAGGAGTGGTTCAGTGGTGGTGGTGGTTCAGTGGTGGTGGTGGTCTAATGGCAGCATGCTCCAAGCGCTACATAATTATTATTATTATTATTAGTATGTCCTGGAATGGAGGTTTGTTTCTAATAGTGTTAAAGGTACCCCTGAGGTGCGAGGATGACACGTACCATGGTCAAGAAGTACAGGTTATATGTCGCAATCTATAAGATGTTGATTACATTGACCTCAAGTATATACAACAGTCGTATTTAATCATTAATAAGTATGCACCAAAGGAACAGCATACTTTATACAAGAACTAAATATATGTACATGTATAACACCAGACCAAATATATATACAGAACACAAGTAGGTATGCAAGTTTGGAACGGTTTTTTACTGTCTTGTATAATTTACATAACTATCCCATTGTTGCCTTGATCATGGCTGATTAAAGTAGTTTCGATTGTTATATTTGAGTGGTGGACCCGTGATATATGTTCACCTCTGCCGTCAATCCAGCCCCACGCTGTGATATGACGGTCAGACCTTCTCAACCTGGGGCCCGTTGCTCAGAACTATTGTAGCTACAACTATTGTAACGTCAACACTTTCTGTTGTGGCGCGAGCCCAGTTACAACTATTGTAGCGCTACAACTGTTCTGAGCAACTGCCTCCTGATAATTCCTGCTGTGTTACAGGACATTACAAGACCAAGGACTTCATGAGCAGGAATTCATTCAAGCCAACACATGGCATTCTACAGAATTGGAATTGTAGGTTCCTGTCTCCATTTTATTGGTATGTTCTCTCTCTCTCTCTCCATCTCTCTCTCTCTCCTCCCATCTCACTCTCTGTCTCTATCTTCACTTCCTCATCCCTCTCTCATCCCTTATCTGCCTCTCTGTCTCTCTCTCTCTCATCCCTTCTCTCTCTCTCTCCCCATCTTACTCTGTCTCTATCTTCCCTTCCTCTTCCCTCTCTCATCCCTTATCTGTCTCTCTCTGTCTCCCTCTCATCCCTTCTCTCTCTCCACTTCTCACTCTCTGTCTCTATCTTCCCTTCCTCATCCCTCTCTCATCCCTTATCTGTCTCTCTCTCTCTCTCTCTCTCTCTCTCCCCATCTCACTCTCTGTCTCTATCTTCCCTTTCTCATCCCTCTCTCATCCCTTCTCGCTCTCTCATACCTTCTCTCTCTCTCTCTCTCTCTCTCTCTCTCTCTCTCTCTCTCTCTCTCTCTCT
>JAVCKZ010071389.1:0-27627 GCA_034780755.1 Lepetodrilus elevatus
ATCCGCCCCTGCTATATGGTCATGTCCATCTATAAGTCTGAATCCGCCCCTGCTATATGGTCATGTCCATCTATAAGTCTGAATCCGCCCCTGCTATATGGTCATGTCCATCTATAAGAGTCTACAGCAATGGCACTGACGGCTGTACTAGCAAAACATG
This sequence comes from Lepetodrilus elevatus, assembly GCA_034780755.1. Classification (NCBI taxonomy): domain Eukaryota; kingdom Metazoa; phylum Mollusca; class Gastropoda; order Lepetellida; family Lepetodrilidae; genus Lepetodrilus; species Lepetodrilus elevatus. The sequence goes on from JAVCKZ010071389.1 coordinate 161, forward strand.
GGTTAAGTATCCAGCTAAATATCCAGCTAAGTAAATATCCATCTTCATATTCAGCTATATAAATATTCAGCTAAATATCCAGCTAAGTATCAAGGCGGTTGATGCCTGTGGTAAATATTGATAAGAAAGATAATTGCTTGTTTCCACAGATTCAATAGAAACAGCTACACATGTTTAAATTACAACCATACACACTTGAAGGAGTGGAGCATGTTTACAGTGACATATCACAATATTTAGATCTGGTGATTCCCATTTCATCAAATGTCAGTTCCAGGGTCAAAGGGTCTTCAGTGTCCTTCAAGAGATCATGTTCTCCAGACAACTAGTATCAGATGATGATGGTCAGTCACTGGGGCATCTGTTGAACTACTGGACATTGCCGGGTTTTAGTGGGGGTCATCCAGTGGGGATGAGTTGGAGGGGTGGTTGTGGTGGTTGTGGTGGTTGTGGTGGTGGTGGTGGTGGGGGGGGGGGGGGGTTGAGGTTGAGGTTGGGAGTGTCTGTGAGGGTCTTGTTAATATGGTTTTATATTCCAGGGACTTTGATGATAGAAGAACAATAGAAATGAGAGTGGGGTCGTGTGAACTGATAGAGCAAGTGTAGATGTGGGGTGGAGACAGGAAACACAAAGGCAGAAACAGGAGACAAACCATTTACCAAGAATGTGTGTGAAACTTTAGACGGAAAGGGATGTGGATCGGAGGATGTGACAGAACTCAGACTAGAATAGTTAACTGGATAATAATTGATTCCTAGTAGATAATCTGTGGTAATATACCCATGTTGCTTAGCTACCCTGTCAATATTAGTCATATTGCCTGTGGGTGTGTGATCGGTGTATATATACCCTGGGTAGTGGGTGATGTGGGGTACCATGTATATTCTTATGTAGTAGGGCAACTCTAAAGCCAACCTGGGTGAAGGTGTAATTTATGGCTAGGGTTGGAGTTATTGTACACAGTTTTGTACAGGAAGTTTACAGGTGGACATTCAGGTGTCAGGCTTGTAGGGATCCCTATAGTTCATGGATTACCGTATTATCTTTGGAAATATACCATCTGGCATTTGGCTTTGAAAAGTACAGTGATCTGGGCTGGGCGATAACCTGGGGACCAGTACAGGAACCCTGCGATACAGACCGTATTATCTGTAGTCAATATTTACACTGGATAATGATTGTCGATACGCAGATATTCAACGGCCGAATCTGGACAAAATACAAAGTACACAGCCAGTTGTTCAAATAATCTGGGCACAATCACTGATTTCCTTTCTAGAAGTCTTGTCTATAAATAATTATCCATTTTAGTGATGCCGTCAATTGTCGGATGATTGATTTATCTCAACTTAATAATTAATCATTGATATGGTTTACATAATTATGATGTCATTGATATAATTGTTATCATTATGATTGAAATAATTGATATAATTGATGTCATTGATATCATTGATATCATTAATGTTATTTGGATAATTTGATATAATTAACAATATGGTTCATATATAACAAGTGATAATTGAGTAATCATCGTTAATAAGGTGTTGGTTACATTGTTGCCGAAAGTAGCTGTTACATTTTCAACATTTTCAACATAGCTCATTTCAGCAAACTGGATAATTAGGAATTCGGATGATTTTGTCCCCAAATGGGACTGATCCAGTTTAACAGAGGGCCAATGTCTATATAGTGTTGTCTGGTTTATCGGAGGGCCAATGTATATAGTGTTAATCTTGAGAGGGTCAGTGTATATAGTGTTAATTGGAGGAAGATGAGGGAGTATTACCAGTGTGTAGATAAACTACTTCCAGGGTCAGAAAGAATAGCAGTGTTGTCACGGATACTCAGAGTGGGTGGTGTGATAGTGGTGTGTGGGGGCGGTGTGGTGTAGACCCTATAACCCTAACCCTAATGGAAGGATAGAAGGATGACATGAACTGGAAAATAGAAGGAATGAAGACAAGATTTATCAGATGGAAAAGAACAAGTTAATGATAAATAGATAATAAATCTGACCCAAGTATCAAATTATTACATCAACACGAGTCAAGAAAATGATTAAATCTGAGACTTTTGGTGATAATTCCTTTTAGCTGTTAGTAACTTTGCAAATTCTTCAGGGAATTTTAAATGGTGATGAAAAACCAACATTCCTTGATAATTAACAGAGAGAAACCCTGAGAAATAATTAACCCTCTCCCTGCTGAATTAGGCACACACGCACAAGCACTCCTCTTTAGGACATCTTGGGTTGCTTATAGCATGGAGCGAATTTAAACAACATTTTGTAGAAAAAAATGGCATTCCTTGATTTTTAATTGACAAAACTGAGCCATAATTAAATTATATTTCATGAGATATCGGTCTGCTTTGGTCAGACAAGGAAGTAGTGAGTAGGAATAGCGGCATCTGCTTCAATGATTTGATCGTCTTGATCGTCTTCAGGCAGTTGTACCTACTACAGCATGCTCCCTCCAATCTTCAGCAGCCAGAAGTCTTATCTGTAGTTAAAGCCAGCAGCCTTCCTTCTCAAGATAGTACACAGGAGATATTTTTGGCTGGCATGTCTATTTCAGTCAGCAGTTATTCCTGGAGGACATCTGATACCCAAGGGAGATAACTGTGCCACTGTACCATTTCTTACTGGGTTGATGGACATGTCATTGCATATCACGATTCATTGAAGTTTAAAAAATCTTTCCAAGGAGGCATTTGGCTCCTGCATAGCCAGAAACACTTAAAATAAGTGAAATATTGGTTGCCAAATGCAAACGCCATGGCTCCCAAATTAGTCGCTAAATTGAGCCCTGTCAGTTTAGTAGAATTTGTGTTTAGAAGAACATTCTATAGTGATAACAGAAATTATATATTGCATGACTTCGTACATGTCCAATTCTAGTGAAATTTGAAGATAATCTTGTTCAAAGTGGAATGGAATGTTTTTGATCAAAGTTTTTGGGATGCGTGTTAAGAGTATGATATATTCAGTGTGTTTAATAAGTTGTGAAAGGAGATCCCAGAATTATCATATCAATATCAGAATGCACGTCCTTGATGGAGATCCCTAAATAGAAATCCGTGAATGGAACGAGTTATGCTCATTAATCTGCTACACTTTATTCTAAAATAAATTAAAGACCATTGGATAGACAAACTGAAATCTAAGACGAGTCAATCTTAAGCAATATGAAAGTGGTTCTGGTATCATAATACCTCAATACCACTTTGTTATACCAAAATATAATTATTTTATACCATACCATATCATATACCATATTATCCCATACCATATACCATATTATTCCATACCATATCTTATCATATTATACCATATTATACCATGCATATCATACCATATAATATACCACCGTCATGAATCAAACACCTGTTCTTGTGAGTAAAGTTGCTGTTCTTCGTATTCCAGATATGCAATCGCGGACGATGCGTACCGGTCGATGCGAGACAGGAACCTGGACCAGTGTATCATCATCTCCGGCGAGAGCGGTTCCGGGAAAACTGGTGAGAACCATTCTCATTGGATAATAAAACAATGTATTAGTATGGGTGATATTTGTGCTGTGATGTGAAACAATAATTCACTCACATTAGAGGAAAACTTGTGAGAACTGTTTTCATTGGATACACTGAGTGACAATACGGTACTTGACCACATTATAAGTCAGTAGGGTGATCATGCAGTGTTTCTCTATGTACCACAGAGGCCAGTAAGGTGATCATGCAGTATGTCGCCGAGGTGTCGGGGAAGGGAGCGGACATCGATCGCGTCAAGGAACAACTGCTGCACTCAAACCCAGTGCTGGAAGGTGGGTGCCGACAAACCATGATAGTGTGAGGTTCAAACCCAGTACAGAGAGCGACGCATAAGGATTATGAGTGTACACAAACTGTCCAGATATTATATGGATATATTTCAATTGTATAAGTAGTGATTGTATGGAATATACTGGTGTACACAATCCATTTTCATATCAGGTTTAAGCCCAGTTTAAAAGTTTGAAGTATGAGAACTGTCTGATGTACATATGTTAAGCATAATTTAGATTTCCTTGCTTAGAATGATGTGTTCTTTGATGATGTATCTATTTATTTATTTATTTCTATTTCAGCGTTTGGAAACGCTAAGACTACTAGAAATGACAATTCATCTAGATTTGTAAGTTTTCAAAATCGTTTGTAAATCTATAGACTTGGGTCTGTATGCACAGACGTAGTTTATTAGTTAAACCGTAGTTTAAGGATCATACCGACAGTGGTATAACTTGTCGCTTAAACCTAGTTTGTGCATACGGACTCTGAAGTCTATCTTCCATGATGACACATTCATGTCTTGTAGATTTAATTATTATACAATCCTAATTTGGAACAAATATATCTGTTTGAAAAAGTGAACTATTATATATCATGTCTAGAAGTATGAAGTATTATATATGACATGTTTAAAATGATTACGTCAGTATGTGTGAAGTATTATATCACACGTATGTTTCTAGGGGAAGTACATGGACATAGAGTTTGACTTCAAGGGAGATCCCATCGGCGGAGTCATCACAAACTGTGAGTCAAACATCCTCAAACATCCTCAAACATAGTTGATCATTCTGAAACATTCACAAACATTCTGAACCATTTTATTTGACATTTTAAAGCATTTAAATGAGCCTGACTTGAGAACAACTGAAACGTTTCTTGAACACATTGCAATAAACTGTACTGTAACATTTTGATTTTTTTTTTCTACTATAGGAAAGTTTAAGAGAAGCAAAAATGTCATTGTATTTTTTGTTGTTGTGATTTTTCTAATTTTATTTAATATTGTTCTTTCAGATTTGTTGGAGAAGGTAAGATTGTTGGACAGATGGGAGAAAATCAGACTTTTAAAGTTAATTTCTTTGTAATTACAATAAACTATTTAATGTTTCTAAATCAAGATACTGTTCGGAGTCCTGTATTTCTACTATTTTTCATGTTTTTAGTTATCTTTCTCAACTGTGTTATTTCTGGTATTATATTGATATTTTCATGTATTGTATCTCTAGCTCCTGGTATTGTATCTCTAGCCCCTGGTATTTCTCAGACCACTTTGGTTAATGTTATTATGTTTCTAGTCGCGGGTGGCGGCACAGGGGCCTGGTGAAAGGAGTTTCCACATTTTCTACCAGCTGCTGAGTGGAGGAGAGCCAGCTCTACTAGGTAACAATACAGCTGTACTAGGTAACAATACAGCTGTACTAGGTAACAACATAGTTCTACTAGGTAACAATACAGCTCTACTAGGTAACAACATAGCTCTACTAGGTAACAACATAGCTCTACTAGGTAACAATACAGCTGTACTAGGTAACAATACAGCTGTACTAGGTAACAATACAGCTGTACTAGGTAACAATACAGCTCTACTAGGTAACAATACAGCTGTCGTACAGGTCTTCATAACTGTCATACACCCCATGGAATTGAGACGGTGAAATGAGTACACATTAATCCATTGACCTGGGTTATCATGTTAGTACTGTAGCACTATGACTAGTATGAGAGTGTTTGTGTCTTATATTCTGCCAAATCCACGCTCCAGAGCAGGACTGATGGACTGACTGACTTGTTTTCCTCAGAGAGTCTCAAGCTGAAGAACGACTACAACCACTACGAGTTTCTGCGGAAAAGCGGCTGTACCACCGTCCCCTCCATCAACGACAGCGACAACTTCCACATGATCAGGGTCAGTGTGGCACACATAGTGAAATATTGATAGTGATATATTGACAGTAAAATATAAATGTTATAGTTAAATACCATCAGTGAAATATGTATGATTTCATGCTCAAGCTCATATATTATTTGGGGATTTATGACTAATCTTTACAATGTTACAATCTGGTCACACTGTTACAGTTTGGTTACAATGTTACACATGGTTACACTGTTGCAGAATGGGTACAATGTTCCACCTGTGTATAATGTTAATCTGCTTACATTGTTACAATCTGGTCACACTGTTTCAGTCTGGGTACAATGTTACAGTCTGGTTACAATGTTACATGTGGTTACAATGTTACAGAACGGCATGGAGGTGATCGGCTTTCAGCAGAAGGAGGTGTCAGCTGTGCTGCAGCTGGTGGCTACCATCTTGAAGCTGGGCAACATCAGCTTCAGCCACAAAGCCAACGAGCACGGAACCGACGGCTGCGAGATTGGAAGTACTCAAGGTGAGATACGATGGGATCATAACCACGTGAGATAGATTGAGATATATATATAGAAAAGGCTTGTTTGAGATCAGAACCATGAGAGATGAGTTGGTATAGGTTGGGATGGAGTTTAATGAATTGAGATCAGAACGGAATGGAACTTAATGACGTAAGATCAGATATAGGTTGGGATGTTGAGATGAGAACCAAACAGCTTCTCAAGGTCGTGTCTCACTCCACAGAGGTATCTGAGGTCTGTCAGCTGCTGGGATGTTCCAACGATACGTTGTCTGCCGCGCTCACTCAGCGCACCGTTGACGTCCGCGGAGACAAGGTCAAGACTGACCTCAACACAGGGGAGGTAAGTACCAGCAGAAGCCTTTCTGTTAAACCTTAATTCATGTAGTAAGTATCGTAATAGAAGTGAAAGGTTATTACTTAGTCTTTGGGGGATCAGAACAAGATGCCAGTCATATGTATGAAAGATACTGGCTGCGACGTAATTCACGTACTCACAAGATGCCAAATATTACAAGTTTCTGATTGGTTGTTGTACATGGGCATGTCAAGCTGATTGGTTGCTGTATGTGTCTGTGTCATGCTGATTGGTTGGTGTCTATGTTCCAGGCATTCTACGCGAGAGACGCTCTGTGTAAGGCAGTGTATAGTCGCATGTTCTCCTGGCTGGTTCGCAGGATCAACGACAGCATTAAGGTAAAAAATATATCTGTAATAGTTTTGTACTGAAAATGTATACAGTTTTTCATATGAATGTATGGATTGTGACCAAGTTTTAGCAGGTTTGTTTAATTGTTTAATTTTTCTCAATTTAATTACATGTAGACATGAGATTAGGAGAATTAAAAATGTAGGATATGATATCTCGATTCCTAGGATGTTTTGTGCAAGATGTTCCGTGTTTATTTCAGGTGAAGAAGAAAGTGAAGACCAAGGTGATGGGTGTGTTAGATATCTACGGCTTTGAAGTGTTCCAGGTGAGATTGTTGTGTCAGACTATCTGTGTAGTCTGTGTAGTCTGCGTAGTCTGTGCTAAGCTGGTTGTATCAGAGTCATAATCACCTGTGCTGTGAGACTAGCATGTTCCATCTGAGCAGATGGCTAGAAAAGGTTATACAATATTCCAGATTATTTTTGTTTCCCAAACTTCTTCTCATCTGTTCCTAACCTCATGTTGCAAACTGATGGACAACAATCTCTATTAACCCTCTCCATGGTGAAGGCAACCAGAGATGCCCTAAAGGGCTGCACCTTTGCCTGATCCAGCGGGGAGAGGGTTAAACCAGAATGTGAAAAAAGAAATGATCGGGCTGTCTTATTCTTTTGCATATTTGCTAGTTGCCGTTGTGGCATATGGATGAAATATTCCCGCTGCGACGTAAAACACTAATTCCTTCATTCATTGCTAGAAACCTCTGGAGTATTATATCTTGTGATTTTCTCCAGACCAACAGCTTCGAGCAGTTCATCATCAACTACTGCAACGAGAAGCTACAGCAGATCTTCATCGAGCTGACCTTGAAAGAAGAGCAGGAAGAGTACGTCAAAGAGGTAGAGTAATCTCCCTTGGATTAATACAAAAATTATTTGCATTCCAGGGTTTAAAATTAACACTAGCCTGCTAGCCTGGGCCATTTCTCACAATGCTAAAGGTATCCTAAGGACTAGTAGAAATTCATTACATTTGTTATTTGTATCAGTATTATTATTAGTAAGTTTTTAAGTTAGTTTGTATCTGGCATTTGTCTTCATGACCACTAATAATGAAAGGTATAATTATGAAAATATATATATTTATTGTGCACAAATTTTTCACTTTAAAGCAAGCTCAAAGTAATATTTGATTAACATGATTAATGGTTCAATGCGTTCTGATTTTCACTCTCAACACCATGGGGAGTATTGGGGGAGTATGTGCAACGGTCATAGAGTTGTCTCCCTTGGATTAATAATGTCCGTACATTTTCTACGCAGGGTATTGAGTGGATTCACGTCGACTACTTCAACAACTCTGTGATATGTGACCTCATTGAAAAGGTAAGAAATAATGTATTTATTTTTCCAGAAATATTAAATACATTTTACTCTTACTAATGTAGAGCTGATTAACCAGATGTATGTGAACATTCGATTAATTAATATGACAGAATTTAGTACCAGCTGGTGCTCGCTGGTTTACTGCAACATTCAGCACTACGGATGTTACAGGTTTCCTCCTGCCCTAAACTGACAAGTTGTGATATTAAGATTCTAGAAAGCGACTTTAAACCCCAATACAATTTTTTTTTGTATCGTAAGAAGATGGAACTCAATAGTGTGTATCATATACATATGTTGACTTCACGACACTCTCACCAGTTCTAGTAATGATATTCGTATGTTGACTTCACCACACTCCCCTGACTTGCAGTACAACGTGGGGATCCTGGCACTCCTGGACGAGGAGTGTCTGCGGCCGGGCACCGTGTCCGACATGACCTTCCTGCAGAAGCTGGACTCGCGGTGTTCGCAGCACAAGCACTACGAGAGTCGCAGCTGCAAGAAGACGCAGTCCGACAAGTCCCTGCCCCACGACGCCTTCAGGCTCCGACACTACGCTGGAAATGTGGGTTCTGAGTCCTCGCTAATGTTATAAATGTCCTTGCTAATGTCCTCATCAATGTCCTTGTCAATGTCCTCATCAATGCCATCTCTTCCGTCCTGTCATCCTCTCAATGAGACTGAGACAATGTCCCAACCGTCACCAAGAATTGCCTGATGTAACACCAAAAACCAACCTGCACTGCTTGTCAAAATGACTTTCTTAGAATAAAAAAAACCTTCCAATTCCATCCAAAGTCTGTGAAGAAATATATTTTCATGATAATATTTATTATTTAACTGTCAATTGTTTATTAGTGTAAATCAAACAAAATATATCTGAATGTGCGTATTTGAATCGGATATTTTTTTACGTCTACATATTTTTCTATCTTTTGGAAGCATATTTCTAGTGATTTTTTTTGCCCATGAAATTCATATTTCACATTTGCGCCATGCTACAGGTGGTGTACAAGATAGAAGGATTTATCGACAAGAACAATGACCTCTTGTTCCGCGACCTCTCCCAGTCCATGTACTCCTGCTCTCACTCTCTGCTGAAGACGCTCTTCCCTGAAGGTACCTGCCACCCCTCTCAGGACAATGGCACGATCATGTCCCAGAGAGTTTTAATTGACACTAGATGATGCCATTATTATTTGAGGGGAGTTATTGGATTAGATATGACTATCATGATTTCCGCTGAAGTAATTGATTGAAATATTTGTAGACTAATTGAAACTGAAATTTATCTTCATGCATTGTAACAGAGAATGAAATTAGTTGTGTTATTCTTCTCTCTCTCAGTGTGGAAGTTTCTTCATTTTTGATTGGTCCTTTTTCCCCAGGTAATCCTTCCAAGAAATCCCTAAAACGGCCAGCTACAGCTGGGTCACAGTTCAAGGTCAGTGCTCACGTGGAATGTCTCAGTCAGATTGTGTGTCCGTCTTTGCATGTGTCTATGTGTATTTGTTTGCAACAACCAGATTGCTGAGATGTAACAGTAGGAATGGGCTTTAGGTGACAGCTTGGAATAATAATAATAACAATAATAAGACGATAATAATAATAATAATAATAATAAATAATAAATAATAATATACACACTTGTATAGCGCCTAAATCCAGTTAATAACTTTAAAATTGCCCAAGAATGTAATCCCCAGACTGTAAGTAGACCTCGAGTCTCGTAATTGTTGACACATTGTTTATATTTTGTCCATCATTGTAGATCTCTGTGACAGAACTGATGAAAAATTTGCTGTCAAAAAATCCCAACTACATCCGGTGTGTGAAGGTAAGACAACACTCCATAGATTGGCCATGATTTGATTAAATTTGAATAATATCATACATTGTTTAATATATCCGGACACAGTATTACTGCTCATTGGATAATTGTGGCCACACATGTCTATAAAAATAAAAAATTAAATCATAATTGCATTACTATGGCCTAGCTGAGTGTCACTAACAACTGCCAGTGGAACAGTTGTATTTGCCACAGAACGAGTTGCATGTATTTACCAGTGAATTGTCCTCCATTTGCAGCCTAACGATGACAAGAAGAGTGACAGATTCGACATGTCTATTGTCCGACATCAAGTCAGATATCTAGGGTGAGTACAGTGGTTGACAATGTGAGGATAAGACATACCAACTGAAATGGAAAGATATGCAGATACTAGGAGACATGTGTATGTGTCGCTACTGTAATATTGGAAAATATACAATCGTAGACCTGTTGTATGCATAGGTGCACTAATGATACAACAACGCTTATCTCCCTTTACTCCAGACTGATGGAGAACATCCGTGTTCGCCGTGCTGGGTATGCGTTCCGCCAGAACTACGACGCGTTCCTGTTCCGCTACAAGATGCTGGCACCTGCCACGTGGCCGTACTGGAAAGGGGAGGCGAGGTCAGGGGTCGCCACGATTCTAGAGGCCCGTGGTGTTGCGAAGGACGACTACGCTCTCGGCAAGTCCAAGATCTTCATCAAGAACCCTCAGACTGTGAGTAGACCAGTCCGTCATGGAAAGTATTTGTGGTCATCATGATTTCCAGCAATTTGTTAACAACATTCTCTGCTACGATTTAAGATATGTGTTCGAAGGAAAAGGGACACACTGACAGACAGCAAGCAGACAGACAGACAGAAAAGCGTGGATATAGTTGTCCCTGTATTTCTGCATTTCCCAAATAGGTCGTCATAATGGTAGTCCACACTTACATCGAAGTCTTATGTCATTTCCTGCTATAGTAAAAGCATGATTTAGGCCCTGACTACGGTACAACGATTCCTAGGCTTGCATTTCACAAAAGGGTCATCAAACTTGGTGTAAATCGAGGTCTATGCTAGTTCCCACTATCGCAAAAGCATGATTTAGGCCCCGACTACAATATGACCCAGGTGTAAATCATGATCCATGCCATTTCCTGCGATAGCAATAGCATGGCATACCGTATTCACAAATGATATCCTGGCATCTGTCCACAGCTGTTTAACATGGAGGAGCGTCGTCGGGACCGGATGCACGACCTGGCCACGCTGATACAGAAGATCTGGAAGGGCTGGCGACAGCACACTCTGTACCTCCGCATGAAGGCCAGTCAGGTGGTGCTGTCCGCAAACTGGAGGGCATACTGGGTACGTTAGGGGTCAGGGGTCACTGGGTATGTTGGTAGAGGTCACTGGGTATGTTGGTAGAGGTCACTGGGTATGTTTGTAGAGATCATTTGGTATGTTTTTAGTGGTTATTGGGTATGTCAGAGGGTGTCACTAGAGAGTGTCGGTATGGGTCACTGGCGTAGGGGTAGGTCAACTAGTTAAATGTTGGTCTTTTGATGGGAGGGCGTAGCCCACCTCCCAACAAAAGACCGACGTTTAACTAGTAGAGGTTACTGGGTATGTTAGTAGGGGTCACTGGAATAGGGGCCACTGAGTACACTTTATTTATGAAATAACCAATAATTTATAAAAACATCAGGTTATTATTTGTTATTTGTCAGTCGACCCTGATAATTAATTGTGTTCCTGAGCTGAACTGAATTTCTGCTGATGTCTAGACAATGAATTGAGTTGCCTTGTAACATGTCTGATGTCTGGTCCCCAGGGAAGGAAGTGCTACAGGCGGATCCAGAAGAGCACGCTGCTCATCCAGTGCTACACACGAGGCTGGAAGGTGAGCTACAGAACCGTGACATTCCACACAAACTCCGCTGAGTGTGCTTTCATTGCTACATATAATATGCAGAAATACGTCTCGAGTAAAACCTGACGTGACTTGGTCGTGGGTTCTGTTTATCAAACTCCTCTGCTTCACCTTTGTGTGAGAGTGTGTGCTTGTCTGTTTCTGAACTGATAAGAAAGATTACAAAACAAGGTTGGATATTTCATGTCTTTTCGCATTTTCTTTTCATTGATTGCAGTCATATTTTTTCTCTCTTCTTGATTGTATTTCCGGCCATCTTGTAACATTACGATTATTTCAAGTATAAACATGACATATTTCCATACCCTTTTTCCTGAAATCTCTCGGTGCTAAGGTGAGTAATGGCTGACAACATCGTGAGCTGGGTAGACTTGGTAGTCGGTGGCGCCACCTACTGGTGTCCTGGGTGAATACAGATGTTCTGTGATTGTCCGTTCCAGGCGCGGGTGTTGCTACGGAAACTGAAACATGAACGGCGCCGCCTCTTGGCGTCCATCGTCATCCAAAAGATGTATAAGGGCTGGCAGGTGTGATTCTATGTTGTCACGCATGCACGTAGCAGTTAGCTCCCTTTGAGGGACCCCATATCACCTAATATTTTACAATATATTTTTCATAGATAGATGTAGATAGATATATTACATATATTACATATATTTATACATATATATTACAATTATTTAAATATATATATTAACCTGTTTACCATTGCACCAACCAGTTTAGATGGATAAAGAGTTTTTGACTTTGAGTTCATTTAACAAACCTAAAAATCACATATAATTTCTGCAAGTTGGCTGTGCACTGTTGGAATCTGATACATAACAGTTGTATAATATTAATCTGATACCGTACATAACAGTTGTATACTATTAACGCAACCAGTTGCAGTCTGAGCTGATGTGTTTTTTCTGACAGTAATATAACCGTTGTCACAATAATATGTGCATGTGTAAATATTCTGTTTAGATCTTTCGATTCTTATGTCATGTGGGTGAAAGTTTCATGACATGACGTTATGTAATATAATTTAACCAATACATTTTTCAAGTATGTCTACCAGATGTATTACTTGAACACAAGACTAACTGAGTTTTATTTAACAGCACTATTGATATTATTTCCACCATGGTTGGCGAAAATTAATTTCTAAAGGCGGGTTGATGCAATTGCAGCTTTATTGTATTCAAGTTATAAGCTACAACATATAGATATCTGATCCAAAACTCCAACCATTAGTCGTGGACATTCTTACAGAAACTGAGGAAAATATATTGTGTCAACTACCACACATGTAGCTAGCAAGAAGTAGATGAGTCGCTTAGCAACTGGTAGAAGAGATTGCTTTAACCCATAGAATGATCTAACAACAAGTAGTTTACTTTAAAGCTTAGAATGATCACTAAGCAACAAGTAGATTAATCCTGCGAGAGCGTAATATTAGCAAATAGTGAATTAATCCTTATGTATTTATTACTAGAAATCGTCCAGCAGTGTGTTAATTTTGTATTCATATACTTTGGTTACATGCATGTAGAATATTATTTTTATTCTTCAATTTTCAGGCACGCATATTATTGGCAAAACTCAAACATGAGCGTAAATGTTTGCTATCGTCAATCGTCATCCAAAAGACGTATCGAGGCTGGCAGGTGTGCTCTCATTGTTGTCCTGAATGCACAAACCTCACCACAAACATTTTATAGCACTTCGTTCAGTTTCTGTCGTTGTTTGTTTCCGTTGAAGTGTCATTAACAGCATGCTTAACCCTCTCCCTGTTGGATTAGGCACAGACACAGCTCTTTAGGGCAGCTCCGGTTCCCTTCAGCATGCAGAGAGTTGTATGTGACCGATAATCTCGTTTGTTTCTTCCTGTTGTTGATACAATGCATGTTTTCGTCATATCAAAGTAATATTAACCATCTACGCCCATGTTCCAGAGCTATCGTGCAAGTAACGACATTGTTAAGCATGCATGGATGAACATTTCATGATCCTGAAAGATTTTATATGGCCCCTGGTTCATTGTAAATCGATGGGAAAACTTTCGCCAGTAAACTCCAATGTACACTTACTCACTGACACCCCTAACAACGCAATTATGTTCTGATCTTTACGATAATAACGTTCCTCAGGTGCATGTTATTCAATAACGTGCAAATAATATCATATTTACATGTATATATTATACATATCTGGGCCGACTTAGGCTGTGCTACTTTTCATACATACTTTTCATACAGTACAGTATTCTTTCCAAAAGTAGTAGTTTGAAGAATGGATTTCGTAAATCAGATTGTTCATGGAATTTGGATTTCATTTCCTGCCTCACTTTTGTTTGCCCTAAAAAATACACTACAATATCCAAGTTCATGGTAAAAATTACGACACTACGTGGTTTTCTTATTGGACAGCTGGTTAACTATTTGTAGTGAAAAGTAGCATAGTCTTAACACACCCGGATCCTCGTAACAACGTATATTGTTTGTTTGTGTGTGCACTGTGCATGACAATGGAGGAAACATGCATAATGTGTGACTTCTGACTACCAGTATTATCATGAAACATTTCCAGCATATAGACTAATACATATCTACATAATTAAGAACGGATTGAGCGAGTAGTAATTAAATGTTAATTCTAAAATGCTAAATATTCAATATAACTACTTTTCCTGAGTATTTACTATTAACCTCAATATTTATGAAATAACGAATTTAAATTTGAGATGTCCTGATCCTAAGATTAATATGATTCTTACGTTTCTTTATTATTTATTTTCTTTAAATTTAAATTAGTTCAATTTCAGAAAATTGTTGATACCTTATTGCTGTTGTATAATCTGTGATTGTCTAATTTGTTCATTATATGGGATGTTTTGTTCTTTACATGGGATGTTTTGTTCATTATATGGGATGTTTTGTTCATTATATGGGATGTTTTCTTTATATGGGATGTTTTGTTCTTATTCTGATCTGTGAATGGGGATGTTTTCATATTTCCAAAATGTTTTGTGAACCTTTTGCATGTTTTGTTCTATATTTTGTCCTTGGTTTGTTGATGGTGGTGCACAATGTTAAAGTGTCACTTCTACAATTGTCTGTGGTCATTAGGTGTCACTAAAATTTCAGTGACACTTTATGAATTATTATGCCATAGTAGTAAAATTATGATAAAATTAATTATTATTATTATTAATATATAGAGGATCTAACAGACTAACATAAGTGGTCATTTAATATTGAATTTATTAAACGAGTTGGTAAAACTGATATTGTGCGAGGCTTTGCCGAGTCCTGACTATGAGAGTTTTGCTGACGCTGTTACTGTCTCCCACGTAGGCGCGGAAGTTGTTGGTGCGGCTGAAGCGAGAGAAGCGGGTGTTGTGGGCGGCCAACGTTATCCACAAATACTTCCTTGGCTGGCGGGTCCGCAGAGAGTTCGGATCCAAGTTCCGCAAGATAGCCGGACCCAAGATCGCCAGATTCTTCAGGATAGCCCTGGTAAAAACGATATCTAGTGGTCTGTTTTGTTTATTGCTGAAATTGACAATTTTTCTCGTTATCAGTATTTCACCTTCTGCTTTTCTAAATGTCATTATTCTGTATCAGTTAACTGCTATTTTCCTGAAGTCTTGACGAACTATGCATTATTTTTCATTCACTTTCTTCAGGCAATGTAATTATAATTTTATTATTATTATTATTATTATTGTTTATTCCACCAGCGGAGAAAGTTTTTCCTGGATCTACGTAAGAAACTTCCGTCTCAGTCGCCCATCAGCCCGGACTGGCCGAAGTGTTCGCCGCGGTTCAAGACGGTGTCCGAGGAGCTCAGGAAAATCTTCCACAAATGGCGGGTGAGTATTGTGATGCTCTGGTTATGATGATAGCCTGCAGTTCAGAAATGGCCACATTTTGTTGAAAAATCTAGCAAAATTTTCCTCATTTACTCATGACATAAAGCATTGTTAAAATTATTGTTAATTTTCCTTGAGAGTAGTAGATGCAATACTTGTTGGTTTTGATACTCGCATTCAACGCATTTTGGGTTGAAATCCCAGGATCGACATGGTCCTGTCACATAGACAACGATGAACAAGTTTAATAACATGTAGCCTTACTTCCTATTCTTTGTGCAGTGTGCGAAGCACCGACGCAGGTTTGACGAGGCGGGTCGTTACCGCATGCAGGAGAAGGTCATCGCCAGCACCATCTTCAAGGACAAAAAGGAACTCTACACCAGCAGGTAAATGGCAATGCAACTATCATCCTTAGTCTGTTGGTACCAGCCAGTGCTAGGTTTACTGCAACATTCAGGGCTATCAATGTTGCAGGCTTCCTGCTGCCATACAATGGATCAAATCTTGAAGCTTTAATTGAAAAAAAATGGCAATTAATTTTGTAATATGGCATAGGGCAAAAATAAGATTTAAGGTGACACTTTGTTCATCGTTCATAATTGATAACAAGTTCTATGAAATATGCAGGTACTTTCTGAAAACCTTTCAAAGTGAATCTTAATATCTGGCAGCCAGCACAGATGCTTCAAAAAAGGTGTAATGTGTTCATTTTGGAAAATCTAGATCTAGGTGTGATGCAGTAGTGTTTTGTACATATTGGTGACTTCCACTGACATCTGACCGTTGTGTGTGTTGCAGTGTGGCGCAGGTGTTCCGCGGTGACTACGTGGCGCTGCATGACAACGCCAAGTGGCAGAAGATGTTCCGACAGACGGCAGACCAGCAGGTTGTGTTCGCCGAGAACCTCATGAAGATCAACCGTGCCAATGGAAAAGTATGTCACAGAGACTTGCCGTAATAAAATCAATCAATCAATCAATCAATCAATCAATCAATCAATCAATCAATCAATCAATCAATCAACCAACCAACCAACCAACCAACCAACCAACCAACCAACCAACCAACCAACCAACCAAAATGAATGAATAATTGAGTAAATTACTAAATGAATGACAAATAAATAAATTCTTCAATCAATAAATAAATATATACTACATACATGAAAATGAATTAATTACAAAAATATAGAGAGCACATGGATAGGTGATTATTAAATTGAGCTGAATTTATCTCATTCTTTTCTATGCCATTCAACATGTGTTGCTGTCGTCCACGTTGCAGATGGTGCAGATGTTGTTTGTGCTGAGCACGCAGGCGGTCCTGGTGATCGACAGCAAGACGATGTCGCTGAAGTACCGTATCCCGCTCAGCCAGATCCACCGCATCTCACTCAGCCCCTTCAGCGACAAGCTTGTCATATTCCACATCAAATCCAAGGTGAGTTGCATCATCTGTACTGTCGCATTGTCGTGAAAGAATCCCACTGATATAAAGCAATGAATCCATCACACCACATCCATAACTGTGGCAAGATAAAAATAAATATAGACCCTCCAGACAATCATAATGCAGTTACATTAGCCTGTGTGACAAGGTATTACATACAAGCGACTATTTCAGGGTGAGAATGGCGACATCTTGTCAAAGAAGGGAGACTTCATCTTCAGCTGTGATCCTCATGTGATAGAACTTGTGGCCAAAGCCTATATGGTGGTGCAGAACCACACGCAGAAACCACCAGAAATACTGATATCTTCACAGTGAGTATAGAACCACACGCAGAAATACTGATATCTTCAGACAGAAATACTGATATCTTAACAGTGAGTATAGAACCGCATGCAGACATACTGTTATTTTCACAGCGAGTATAGAACCACACACATAAATACTGATATCTTCACAGTGAGTATAGAACCGCATGCAGACATACTGATATCTTCACAGTGAGTATAGAACTGCATGCAGAAGTACTGATATTTTTACAGTGAGTATTAAACCACTGGTGTAGGTTTCAGATTGTGAGGTGTGTGCATCACGTATGTTTCAGGTTGATATATGTTTCTGACTGTGAGGTATGTTTCAGACTGAGGTATGTTTCAGACAGTGATGTTTCAGATTGTGAGACATGTTTCAGACAGTGAGATATGTTTCATACTGTGAGATATGTTTCAGACTGTGAGGTATGTTTCAGGTTGCTGGCTGAGTTGAAAGGCGCCAGTGTGGAGGTCTCCTTCACCAAGAACTCAGCCGGGCCTGGACTGAAAGTGACCCGAAAAGGAAACCGATTGGATGTGTTCCAGGCGTGATTAGAACCACAGTGATTAGAACCATACAGTGATTAGAACCATACAGTGATTAGACCCACAGTGATTATGGAACAATTCAAAAGAGGAAGCAATCATTAAAAGGACCACGAGTCGGTGGAATTTATTTGTGGAGTCGCATAATTAATTCTGATTGAAATCATCGCGGCTGTTACCGTCGTGATGCTTTGAAGAATCCATCAGGTCAAAGGGAGTGAAATCCAAGTGAAATTCCAATCGGTGTTCTCCATTCAACGCATGACTGTGAACACTCCAGTGCTCTGTAATTGTGATAAGTTTATTTATTTAATTCCTCTGGACGCGAGGATGTGATGCAAGGCCGTTCACGTGTTCGGACGTGATATTTTACGCAGAGCCCAGAATTGTGAATGTGGAAGAAAAAATACATGGGGAATTCGTAAATCTGATGTGAGGTGTTGGAATTGAAATCTGTTATGGTTTGAATATGATTAATCTGTCTCGGAGTGAAGACGTATGCAAGATTGACACAATTCCTTATATATGAATCAAGGAATCGAGGAATCAAAGATGCATAGACCATTGTGACAAGTTGGGTCTGTGAACTGTCGCCCAGATAACACACCAATAACCACCAAATTATGAGAGACTGACTTGTTTGATTTTTCAGTTAATTTTCTATGCGTTGAAAGATTTTGTTGGTGTTTTTTATATTTTAAAGTGCTAATTTTGAACCAGAGACAACAGTAGTGTGAAATGGTTTGGTTGGATATCGCAGAACAGGACCATGTCACCACACAAGGTCACACACAAAGGTCATATGCCAAGGTCGTGCAGAGAAACAAGGTCACAAGTGTCATTCGCAGATTCTTATGTTTGTATTTCAGGGTTTTAAGTTATCGAATTCAATTAACGAGTCCAGTGCATAATTTATGGTTAATCAGCTGTTCTCGAATCTCGTTATTTTGAAGTAAGCATTACATTCTTCTCAGTACCGATATCGTCGCAAATTGGTGAAAGATTCCCGCAGCGACGTTAAACTCCATATTCACTCACTCACAGTACCGGTAATTACAAGATATACTGAACAATTGTAGGACTGCGAGAGTGAGAACTGTCTGTATTGACTGGATGAGATATTTGTGACTTGTAGAGCTACCGTAACTGGTTCTGTGGAACTGTTCCACTTAGCAATTACCCATACAGGCAGCTAAACTCACGCTCTCTCATGACATCACACTGTCTCTTCCTAGTATCGACATATACCGTAACGTGTATTTAACAAGTTTCAACAAACACAAGCTGAGATGTAATGTTATCTCCTTACTTGACCATTTACAGGACCAAATTAGATCT
Organism: Lepetodrilus elevatus; assembly: GCA_034780755.1. Taxonomy (NCBI): domain Eukaryota; kingdom Metazoa; phylum Mollusca; class Gastropoda; order Lepetellida; family Lepetodrilidae; genus Lepetodrilus; species Lepetodrilus elevatus. Next base: position 19,690 of record JAVCKZ010071389.1, read on the forward strand.
GTAATATTTGTATGTGTTTTAGATCCATATTTTGGACAAATATTCCATGATTTACGTGTATTTATTAAGCAGTTATATGCCAGCTTGCCTTCTGTAGAATGGCTTCCATAACCTGTCAGCTTTAAGTAATCTCCTGGTGAGATATATACAGCAATATTTACCATAATCCAATCAATATATACAATATGACAATGATTAGTTGTCTGATAAATAATTATGTCTGTGTCGATACATCCACTATTGTTGTAGGAACTGTTTGCTAATTTTACAAGGCTGTTTCTAACTGTAGGACAATATGTGACTAAAACTACTTCCTATGTGCGTGCGTGCATGTGTGTGTGTGTGTATGTGCGCACATGCATCTGCATACATACATATGCACAATATTGTATATGTGAACACATGTATGTGTATTCATTTATATACTATATATCCAATCAAGATTTTATGTATCCGACTATCTAAAAAAGGGCAACACGTGATATGTCCAAATGTGTACAACATTTAGCTAGGAAATTCTACGTCATATCTTGTACAGGAGACAAGAATCTTCAGCGGGCTGCGTTCGGGCTACAGTACATTTCACTACATTATGTTACATTTCACTATTCTACAAAGTAGTGAATGGGTCCAAAGCAAAACATCAATAAATCTGTTTGTGCAAGCATGCTTCATGCTTTAGGTTTTTCCTACAAAGTAGTACAGTAGTGAGAAGTAGTACTGCATAGTACTATATATGCTGGCTGAACGGCTTCGTAGTACTACATAACTTACTATGTAGTGAAAAGTAGTGTAGACTGAACGCACCCCAATCTCTGGAACTCCTGTCTTGCAATGATGAGTGGTTTACTTTTATCGGCGCGCACCCCAATCTCTGGAACTCCTGTCTTGCAATGATGAGTGGTTTACTTTTATCGGCGCCCAGCTGTTCGTTCTGCTGAAACTATATTTCATTACTGTATTGTCAGTGAATCCTCAAACGAATGTAAATATGAACGTGATTATATATATATATCTTTCATCATAGGACCAATCAAATTTCATGATTTACGATATCTAATATGTGTGCTGTTCATTGTTATGTGGGCAGATATATCTATTGTGCATTTATAAACAGCTTTCGTGTTCATTGTGTGCTTTCATATACCAGTATTCAGTATATTTATATACTAAATGTATGTGTGCTTATGAATATCATTCATGTTCATATCCATGCTTGTTGTTAGCTTTCATAGCCAAGGTATGCTTGTTACATGTTGCATTCATTATACATACATACATGTACTTGTACTTTGTATCCAATCTGGAAATTCTTGTATACATACTGGTGTGTTTAGTCTACTGGTTGCAGTGGTAGGCCAAGGTGTTGAAAGTCCAATGTGTATGTGGATGTCAGTGTGTGCGTGTGTTTTTTGTGTGCTTATGTGTGTATGCATGTGTGTGTGTGTGGTTGCATGTGTGTGTGTGTGTGTGTGTGTGTGTGTGTGTCTGTGTGTGTGTGTGTGTGTGTGTGTGTGTGTGTGTGTGTGTGTGTGTGTGTGTGTGAGCAAATGTGTGCGAGTGCAATAATAACTAATAATTTAGGTGTTTGGACCAAACCAATCCAATACAAATACAATCCATGCATATAGAATCACAGAAATCTGTTTATGACAAAATATTCTACATCCGTTTCCTTATTCCTTCTTTTACCCACGCCAACTTCCTGCTGCTACTGCAGTCTTCTGAAACTTCACCAGTGCCTTTTGTTCATCTCTATGGTGTCGGCATTATTACGGCTTGTTGCCATAGGAACTGTTAACCAATAACATCCATCTGATGATAAGATGCGTGTGTAAATCCACCACACTCAACCAAATCACATTTTTATCTTTGCACAGTTGGAAATGTAGGAGTTAGAACCTGTTTGTTCCCTCTGTTATCAAAGGTACATGTACGTGTTGTTTTGCTATTATGAACTTTCTATGAAATCTCTCTTCATTTAATTTGAAGAAAAGACATATTCTAGTCAGTCTGTGGATGTACCACGGACACATATTCTACGTTGTGTCAAGTTATTCCGGACGCATATCAGACAAATTGTGTTATTGTGCCCCAGACACATGTAGGTTATAGCACATTGTGTCATTACTTTCGTGTTCCTTTCTGCTTTGTTCTCTAAGTCTCTCTCGCCTATGGGTGAGATATATCCTCGCCGCGACGTTACACATTAATTCAATCAAAAAAAATCTAAGTCTCTCCTAGTACTCTGGTTTGAGGTTCTACAGGAATTAATCAATCTGATATTAGTGATAACCACATCTGTGGACAAAGAGGATTCGGAATCCATGACCTGTTTCTATTCATCACCCAAGGCCAGAATGCTGCCACAAGCAGTAGCATATGTTTAGGGAAGCACTCGCTCTGAGTATTAGAGGATGCCCTTTTTATTCATTCTTGTTCATTTTCTTATTTTAATTTTAGAAAACGTAACATTTATATGCCCAGAATTATAACCATAATTGTTTGGATGTTTCTTAGGATAAATGGTCATAATTCTAACCAACAAATCGTATCCATATTATTTAGGAATAAAAGAAAAGAAACATCTTTGAGGCAGTCTGTATTCAACACTCTCTAAGGTCAAGGTCAACCATGTGTGCTTAGATCTCCCAGTAAGCACCTGTTAATATAGCATGTGCTCATACTCCGAGGACATTGTACATTGGTTGTTGTTGGTTATAAATACAGCTTGTATCATTCATCAAAGAAGACCGTAATAGAAAAAGTCTTGCAATTTATCTTTCACTTTAATCAGTTATATATAACTGCTTTATGAACTCTCAATATAAACCTCAGATCCAATCATCAATTTATACTCATCAAAATTAATTAAGGGCCAGTAATCTTTTTGGACATATGAATTTAACTTTATATTATTTTTAAAGAACAATTTCCAAATGTTTCCAGGTACTACCATAGTCATGAAATATTACCAAATTCTCAAAGCATTTGCAGACAATCTGGAAGAACAATGGCACCAGATTCCTCACGCAGAGTTCCAATATTTAATGGAAAACTTAACCACAAAATATCTGTTGGCACTTAATTTATTTTGTTGAGTATGATCGGAGTGATTCTTCGATAGCTTATGCATTTCATGTTTTGTGTTGCGCATACTCCAGTATTTTGTACGATTCATGTGATTTAACTATCTCGACTGCCATAATTTGTATTCTCTCGATATAGCGTGGATATTAAAAACCAAGGAGTAGTCAGGTAGTCATCATTATTCATCGATGAGTATGCATCAGTATGTTGACATGAAAGTGGCTAGTCATCATCATAACACAACAATGGGATACATGATATACCCAGGTATATTTGCCATGATTAGAAATTTCTTCAAGCATAATAATTAATATTCTGAATAAAGTAGATAGTGACTGCCCGTTGCCTGGTTACAGAATGAGTACAAAGGGAGGTAAGTGAAAGACAATATTAGCAAATTCTCCTAATACAACCTTTTGTGATTCTGCTCCCAGATCGATCACTTACTTATCCCATAATTTATGTCAGTTTTTCTACTAGCTGCTGATGTACGTTTTCTTTAATAGATGGATGTCGTGAACATGATATATGCGTATGCGTAATAATATATTCCCTGTACACTAGGCAGAGCTAGTAACCATGGTAACCAGAATAAACTGACTGAAGACTTGCAAATGTGTCTCGTGTTGTTGATGATGTGAATTACCGACCGACGGAGAACCGAAGTTCAATCCAGAGTACAGCCATGGAGTGTATATGTTGATTTTCGTGTTATCTGGCCCCGAGATTATAAAACTTTTCTGAGTACGTTTTTGTGCTCAACTCTCATGCTATGCTAAAAAACATGACATTTTATGAACAAAATTCTGGGCCATGTTTTACATGCTGACCTTCCAATGACTTTGAAGATGTTTTTGTGTGGTTTCTTTGGGGGTGGGGTGTGTGGTTGTTAATTGGGGTTTAGAGTTGCTTTCAAGATTATTTCACTTGTATCACGACTTGTCAATAACTTTCGCAAAGATTGTTGCCACCTACCCTGAAATTGAAGCTGAGCATGTTCCAAATATTGCTAAGACACAAAAAGCAGTACCTGCTTCAATGTATTTCACAGTGTCTTATCATAACTCAGATAGTCACGCTGAAGGCAGTTGGATATGCCCTAATAAAGAACAGTGTTGGTACCATCCTCTGTCCACAGGGTCATCAGCTTGAATCTTGCTGATTAGATACTATATTGTAGTGAATAATATGAGCTGTTGGGAGAGGGTGTGTTGGTACCTAATCTAGCAGAGATAGGGTTAAATAATGATAGGCGGTACTACAGTAGAAAGTGACTTAAACCTCTATGTGGTGTACACCCGGGTCCGTATGCACAAACGTAGTTCAACTACAGTTTAGGCTAAACTAGGTTTAAGCGACGAGTTATACCACTGTTGGTGTGATCCTTAAACTACGTCGTCGCAAATGGGTGAAAGATTCCCGCAGCGACGTTAAACTCCATATTCACTCACTCACCTTAAACTACGGTTTAACTAAACTACGTCTGTGCATACGGACCCATGAGTTATGCCCATACTACAATACAATGTTTTTACGAAATTCAGGCAAGGGTTAGTGTACTGGTAGGTCAAGATTCCTCTAGCCTTCCCTGCCGACCATAGGCTACTTCTTATATGGGTACGTAATGGTCGTAGGAGAAGGAGACGTCAACCAATATAGAATGCATACGTGATCTACATGCAAGTTAGATGAACTGCACACGTGAGCTGCAGGTAGAATGCCCATGCACATGACATTGTGTGTGACTCGCACATGTGTGATGGCTGTACAATCGTGTGATCAGCAAGGTATGAATCGTGCAAAACAGGAAGGTCGGTGGTCGGAGATTACAACAGTCAACACAAAACTTCACTTTGAGGAAATTACGTCGTCCCAAATGATTGAAAGATTCCCACAGCGAGGTTAAACTCCATAATTAATCACTCATTTAGGAAATTACACATTACATAAGAACTTTTATTTTTAATATGTTTGTTCACAGACCTGCCAACCAATTACACATTAACCCTCTCTCTGCTGGAGGCAACCAGTGATGCCCTAAAGAGCAGTGTCTGTGCCTGATCCAGCAGGGAGGGTTAAACAGTCGATTTGTGAAAGAATGTCTGAGGATAGTTTGACAGATACAAGTATTCAACCAATACAATAGTAATGATGAGCTACAAAGTTCATGAAAGACAGGACTGAAAATGGTAATATTTAACCCCCTCCCTGCTGAATTAGGCACAGGTACACCTCTGGTTGCCGTCAGCATTGATTCATTCTAAATTCCAATTAGACTTGCGGTCATGCACTAGGATGATCCACTTCACTGTTAGTGTTAAATTAGTCGGTGTAATCTGTGACGATGGCATGAACTAACAGGAATAGCTCTGTTTCTTACGACTCTTATCTCACATGGTGAGAATCGCGTCTTATCTCATGGGGTGTGGAAGAAACTGCTGACACTTCTCGAACAATTCCAATAAATATCTTTCAATCAGTCCACTGCAAGCCAACGAATCATGAAGGCCGCTCTAATTCTCCTCGTAGTGTTTGTCGTCGCCGTGGATGTCGCACGTATGTATCTAAATTAATATCCCGTTGACGTCATTTTAATTTACTGGTGCATTTGCCCAAGTTTGGCGCCATTGAAACAGGACCACTGCCAATCCTGGGATTCGAACCCGAGTTGCTGGATAGCGAGTCCAACGGTCTACCGAATGAGCCAAAGGGGTAATCCCGCTGGCCAATACCAGTAGGAGCATCTTACGCTACATTGAGGATACTGTAGTTACTATTTGAAATGAATGGAATATCTTTAGTCAGGGTTAGTCGTTGGCCGTGCAGCTATAGTGAAGGTCGTGACATCTAGCTGGATGAATACAGGGGTGCGTTCAAGCTAGAATATGTATCGATATGTATTGCTACAGAAGCTGTTTAGCCAGCACGTGTAGCAATACGTATTAATACTTTTCACTACAGGTCTGGAGGCCGTGTGCTGTGTAGGAAAAGCGATAAGCACGAAGCCGTTCAACCAGCAATACATGTAAGGAAAAGTATTGTATTGCATGTATTCTAGCTTGAACGCACCTCTGATCAGCATTTCATATCCTGGAACTTCTGAATACTTCAGTGTTGTTCATACACTATTTCCTCTGTAATCATACTGTGTGGGTTTCACTGAAGTCACTTGTCCATCGCTAAGTCAATTCTTGTACAATTATGTGAACTGGTGAAAGATCGTTTGAATGTATATATCTTATTTTTTATGTAAATGTTTTTGTTTTTTAAAGACTGCAATTAATAGACATGTTCAAAATAATGTTGCCATGCGCGTAGCTAGGGGTATTTTAACGTGGAAGCTCCAGTGCTGGAACTACTATGCTGTTGCAGTAAACCTGTGAGTACTGGCTGGTACTGACAGACCAATGATATGATAATTGCAATACACAACCATACAAATAGTGCATGTCATCGTGATCTGGACAGAAAGGTAACTTCCGCCAGCATTGATGCTGGGTCCCTACGACAGGTCGTGATCATCCATCCTCTTGTAATGTTGTAATTCGCTATCTGTGGTGTTCTGATTGGCCGAGTATTGAACTGTCATGTTCTGATTGGCTGTCTAGTGAGCGCGACGACGGCGACTGACTGCGGGAAGAACGACAACTGCGCGTTCCACGGACATTGTCTCCACCGACCCTGTCCTTCCTGTCCTGGCTGGGTGGCGTGTGTCCGCGACGCGGGACACGAACTGTTGGGCCACTGTGTTTGTGAATACTATGAGTGAGTGTACTTCTAACCCCACTCTCTAACCCCACATATATCTAGCATTATCTCTATCTGCTTTCTCTCTCTCTTTCGTCGAAAATGGGTGAAAGATTCCCGCAGCAATGTTTAACTCCATATTCACTCACTCGATCTCTCACTTACTCTGTCTAACTTTCTCATTATCTATTTTATCTCTCTCCCCCTTGCTCAGTCAAATATTGTACATTATCTCATAGGTATCTCGATCACATATTGTACTTTATCTCACCATGTCACAGGTATCTCGGTCACACATTACAATGTATCTCACAATCTTGGTCACATATTGTACATTATCTCACTATGTCATAGGTATCTCGGTCACATATTGTACATTATCTCACAATCTCGGTCACACATTATCTCACTATTCATTCTCTTCCAGTTGATCATGCCACCATCAACACAAAGCTGCCGGTCATTTTCGTATTAATATTGTATACTGACACTTGGAATAAAAGCCTTGTTTCACAGAATGTCAGAGTTATTTCCCTTGATACAGTGTAAACCTAGTACTAGTAGTAAGCCATGGTGCATTCAGGCTAGGGCTTCAACGGGTAAGACATTTGGTACTCGAGTACTCATGTTGAATTACTCGATGTGTATTCGAGTTCTTGCCTGCAAGTATTGAAGCACATTGCCTATGCAAATGAGCAAACTAGGGGCACGCTCTCCCAGATTTAAATAAAACTGAGACTGCCAAATAAGCAATTTCCTGACTTTTTTTCAGTTTTATTTAGCACCTGTATACTGTAACACTTTTGAAAAGTAAACTAATTTAAAAATATTTAAAAAAAAATCTATATGTCCGCCATTGTTTATTACAAAGGGGAAATCACTATCGAGTACTCAAGTATCAATTTACTACTCGAGTAGTACATGTACCCGACCCGTACTCGAGTACCCGTTTCAGCCTTAATTCAGGCTATGCTACTTATCCCTACATAGTACTGCATAATCAGGCCTTCCTATCCAACGGGTGTAGAGTCAGTGTCCCTAATACCGTACACTTTCGGACTAGAACTGTTCTTATGGCAATGTTCTGAAACCGATTTGTAT
>JAVCKZ010071390.1:0-13775 GCA_034780755.1 Lepetodrilus elevatus
ACTGTCCTCTCAGCTTATCAGTACTGTCCTCTCAGCTTATCAGTACTGTCCTCTCAGCTTATCAGTACTGTCCTCTCAGCTTATCAGTACTGTCCTCTCAGCTTATCAGTACTGTCCTCTCAGCTTATCAGTACTGTCCTCTCGGAACATAGTCTTATCAGTCCAAGCTCTTAGTATACGGTATATGGTTTAAATAATATGTATTTCCCAAAATAAAAACAGTACATACGTAGTAACAAACATATATATGGTCCTACGAGTACTGTCCTCTCAATATATAATCATATCAGTACTAGTCTGTCCTCTCAAAATATAGTCCTATCAGTACGTATACAGTCCTTTCAAAATATAGTCCTATCAGTACTAGTCTACCCAATGAAAATATAGTCCTATCAGTACTAGTCTACCCAATCAAAATATAGTCCTATCAGTACTGTCCTCTCAGTCCTAACTCTCGGTACAGTCCTCACGTGAGAGAACATGCAGTCATACCAGGGGTAGAAATAAGTGTAACTTTCCATATAGCCAGCAGGGCACTCTATTCTGGAAACTAGAGGGCCATCCTAAACATCTAAGGGCCCTTAATTTTAATGAAAAATAAAAGTTGTTATACAAAAAGAAAAAGTTATACCTTTTCAAGGTGACGTCAATATGCTTCTCAATAATCATACCAGAAACATATTAGGTATATCTCAATTGAGGTGTGAACATGTGTGATTATGTAATAAACTTTGATTTGTTTATATTTAGCAGTTAAAAAAACAAAAAAAAAAAGAACGGACTATTTCAAATCAAGAGGGCTAAACGGGAAGAGATGAAGTTAGTGTGCCCGACAGTGGTTTTAAGTGCCTTTGGGTCGCGGGCAGGCGTTATTTCTACCCCTGAATACACAATGTCAATGGAACCGTTGTCACCAACAATTCATATCTTACTTTATTGTGGAGATCATTGTTTCATTACATCACACATTTTTTAACAATAACAAATAACATCGTGAATTCTTCCTTCTACATGCGCGATTCTATGACATACAGACTAACATAAAGGACAGATTTATAAGCAGTTACATGTCATACATTCTGAATTGAGATCGTGAGTGTACGTGCCAAGCTTGCATCACCCTGGTAGTAATTAATATAAGGTGGTGGTTTTGTTAACAGACATACATTTTATTCTCCAAAAACCACCAACGGTGGTACAAGAGATAATATACATTATCCATTCAGTTACACATTTGATCAAGATGGACATCATTAATAATTTTATTTTATAATTTTGTAATTGCGCGGCGTGTTTGATGAATATAGTCAGTACGTATAGTACGTAGTAGTGAATTCTTCGCATTGTTTCATCAGCTATCTGATTGCACGTTCGTAGTACTCATCCCCGCTGGTCGTATAATGTCAGGTATACAATTGCATGGATAAACAATACCCTATTATCGTGCCCCACCTCAGATGACAGTAGCGTTCACAAAATGTCCCCCATTCCACGTATTCTAGGGCACAGAAGTTAACATGCGCGCCCACAAGTCGGTCACTACCAACTCATTAATTTCACATACCTGTGTATGTGTCTGTATCGCGTAGAACAATTCCGTGACGTTTTCATTTGTCTTTGACCCCACACTAATAAAATGAAGACCCAGGATACACTTTCAATACTAATTAGCTATTTAGGTATAAGATATACGGTTGAAAATTAAATAGTTGCCATGCTGAAATTGATGTATTCTGAGATTATGGAGATTTGTTTTCTTTTTTCGGCGAAACATATTGTAATCACGGTTAAAAAATGTATAAACATACACAACGTGTCTTTCTTTGCAACCAAGCATGGCAGATGGTGTGGAGAAATCGCCATGCGTTATGTTAAATATCGAACAACTCATTTACATCGGAATTAAATGCGTTTAACATAAATATAGTTATGCTTTAAGAACAATTAACAAACAAACAAAACAAAATAAAAAAAGAACAATTAACAAGACGTCTAGCCGACGGAATCAGCCGATGTTGTTTGAATGATCTGAAGACGTTGCCAGTAGCATGAATGCATCTCGGTCAGACGGGTATGTTCAGAATGACAGTCGTCAGCACTTCCAGTATGACATACAACCTACGGGAAACTATATATCGGCATACATACGCGCAACTCTATCCTGTGTATGTTTTCATAGACTTATAATTATTAGGGATCTTATCATGGTTCAACGTCTTGTATGTAGTTTACTATTTAATAAACTGGTGTATTGTAACGCGGTGTAACTTATAGCGGGCTTAACGTGTTTGGATTTACGAAAGCGGCAGATTTGATAACACGTATTTACCCATACACATGCAAGTGCAGGTAACATTGTTTATAGAGTCAATAACTGTTCCCTCCCAAGTCTATATGTAAAGTGCATCTTGCTTGTATAGTGTTGCATCTAAAATATATTCTGTTACAAGCATATAGTGTTACATCTTAATTTGTATATCTACCGGTATACAGTTTCCTGCAACCGCCGTATAGCGTTGTGTCTTAAGCTATATAGTTTCGTACAATTGCCGTCTAGCATTTGATTTTAAGCTACAGTTTTTGTACAACCGCTATATAGCGTTGCGTCTAAACTACAATTTCGTAAAACTGCCATATATGGCGTTTGATACAGGTTTGAACAACCGCCGTATAGCGTTGCGCATTAAGTTACAATTTCGTACAACTTCCGTATAGCGTTTGATTTTAAGACAGTTATAGTTTCGAACCTTCGTATAGCGTTGCGTCTGGGCTACAGTTTCGTACAACCTTCGTATAGCGTTGCGTCTGGGCTACAGTTTCGTACAACCTTCGTATATATAGCCTTGCGTCTGGGCTACAGTTTCGTACAACCGCCGTGTAGGCCTAGGCCTATATTGTATTCGTGGTGACGTAAGATGAATCCATCACACTACCTGACATGCATGTATGTCGAGTACTCAGATTATGTGAAAACATCTACAGCATTGTACTCGTAGGATAGTAATCAGTCATCGCGCGCTGATGTTCCGCATGTATACAATGTATAGCTGCACGCTGTTATACGGAATGTGAAATTGGTCACGATGACGAGACATTGTTAGGTCGATGTATAAGTATACAATTTGCTGTTGTTTCCTTGCTTTCTTTGAAGATTTATTGCAAATTTATAACGTGGTTAAGTTTAGTGTAAAACTATTCTGGATATTGGTAACTCGACAAATTGAATCGCATCGTTTTGGATCGCATGTTTTGTCTGATGTACTTTAATGTAATGTAGGTGGTGTTCCATTGACAGTGTTGGACGCACATTCTGGACAGGGGGCTGCTCTTTTCTAGTTGTTCTGTCTGTAATTTCTGTCCGACGCATGCGCAGGTACACTGTGTAATGTTGATCCTTGGTAATTGCGCATGTGTCGGACAGAAAGTACAGACAAAACAATTAGAAAGGAGCAGCCCCATAGAGTATGCACTGTACAAGAACATTCACTCATCAATGAAATACCCCAAGCAGTAGAGCATGACACAACCCCTACGAAACGTCTACGCCGGAGCTCGTCACACGGCAATAAAAACACGACTTTCCATTCCGCCTCTCTAAATCACTCCTAAATTACGTTTTTCTTTCCTTTTTTTCCCGACTTGAAAATAAAGATCTTCGCTGTCATGCGCAACCTGTGGCTCGTTTCGATGGCATAGACTATCAGGTGTAACAATCACGTGATCCATTTCTTTTTGTTTACTATACGCACTGGAGAATTTGGCCTAGAAATTCCCCTGTGAGGAATGTGAAGACAGCCCTTCGTCTTCTGTGTCCACCCAGCATATGGTACAATTAACAATAATATCCGCCTTTTATCGAAATGCTTAAGTGAATTTTCATTATCTCGAAGAGTCGCGGGATCTGAACGCATTCGGACGTACGTTTTGAAGAGTCGAGTCTTTCAAGTGAACTGGAAATTCTCTGCTTGAGTGACCATGTTGTAGGGAGGAATCTGTCGTCTGTGAACTGTTCACTGGAGATCATTTTTCACCCGTCAGACTCCTTTACCCAGTGATTTTTATTCATTTCTCCGTCTCGCACCCGGACTGACCAGTGGTATACCCGGAACCGTTGCAGATCTCTGTTTCTCACCAAAACAACTCTGACGTGAGGTCTTCAAGCCAGTGTCATCTCGAAGCCAGACCTTGTGGAGTGTGGATGTTGAAGTAACTATTTTATCCCGACTGTGACAACCGTAATTTGTTTGTCGACGGTTTCTCTGCGTACTAGCAGCCACACAACTACTATTATTTATTCATCCTCCAGTGTTATAATGCCCGCGACCCTCCGTGACAGCGGCTCAGGTGGGGCATTAATCACATCGCGACATTAGGTATGCCCTGTGCCTGAGAACGGGGCGGTCCAGCTTACATAGGCCATACTTACAAACTATAGTGTATATGTAGCGCAGTGCTCAGATTGCGCCCAGTAGGGATAAAGGCAGAACGTGAGACGACGTCGGAACGTCGCGGACATCGTTGTCACATCGTTCGACGTGCACAGACACACAGTGGGGATACATTGGATTGCACACAGACCACGTTACGTAAGTCTTTCATAATGAAATTTCATTCAGGAATTTAAACTTTCGATTCAGAGTATGAACTCGCATTTTTTCTTGACGTTTACATGGACACTTGCGTCATAACGTTAGATATTTGCAGGTGACCACTGTCGCGGATTTTATGAATCAGAATGCAAACGCTTACATCTCCTACCTCAATGAGTGGCCTATGTATATTTTATGAATATTTAATTATGTAATATATTATGTATACATTGGGTGAAACTTAAATAAACAAGTTCTCTCTCTTTAATTTATGTATACGCTTAATTCAAAATAGCATATATACTCACTTTGAAGGTAAATAGTTAAAAATAAATGGCAACATGTATAACACTGTTAATCCGTCTCTTTCTCAGTCTTAACCACAACACAATGTAATCTGACCAGCTTTAGGTCTCATTTCCCGGAGGCGATTACCATCCAAGGTGTTTTGTTCAGGTGATATCGCAGATTTGATCAAAGACCGTGACTCGTTTGGGTACTTGAAGTCTTTTATACGAAGGGTAAGGATGCGTAGGCACGTACCGTAATGGTTAGACTTGCAAATTTGTCGTATTTTGGGAGAACTTTGAGAAAGCTAAATTACATTTCTCACACTGTATCAAATTGGCTGGACTCGTACAAGTTGTCCATGCTTTCCGAGGACATTATAGTTTTTCTGGTTTCGTCTATTGTTCAGAAGTTGTTGACACTGCATACTAATCGTTGAACGTAATCATATATATTGTTGATGTCATCGCTGAAGAACTTACAAATAGGCTATAACCAACGCTCACCTATTCATATAGTTTAGCGTGTTTATATAGCGTAGCAAAGTAAACAGGCACATCACTACACATATTGGTCAGGGTTAACCTATATAAACGATAATAATAGTGAAGGTATGTGAATCTTCCCATTGATAAGAAGGGGTTGAATATACGCAGTGCGTATACTATGTAAATATTACGACGACAAGCCCCGGAGAAATGTTACCTATGACAATATAAGTTTCAGTTCGCATTAATTTCTGGCATGCATACTTAATGCTACAATGCATTGTCTATACTTATTGCATGTATTTATTTACATGTACGTATACATATCTCTTACTTTGATAAGCATTTCGAGAATAGTTGAAATATTTCTCGTCATCCTTCTAGCTAATGAGCGTATTTGACAATGCATGGATATTAAAGTGAATGGCACGTGAGGTGAGACGTTAATAACTTATCTGTCTGTCTGTCTGTCTGTCTGTCTACGTGTCTGTCTGCGTTATATATCCACGTATTATTGTTGAAATTTAATAGATCGGTGGAAATAGTTTATATGTACACAGCTCGCGTCATATACCATCAAGGACATGTATATATAGTCAACAGTGTAATATGCTTACATTTGGACTCTAGCACAACACGTAGCAATCAATATCACGTCAAATTGTGTCATGTTGCAATGGGTTAACGCACATGCGACACTATTCCCAGTTTACTTCTATTCCACTGAGTGCATAATAATAATAATAATAATAATAATAATAATAATAATAATAATAATAATATAATAATAATAATAATAATAATGTAGCGCTATGAGCATGATTATGGAGCAAATCAATCTTCACATTATAATTAGTATTATCCCGTTCAATGGATCATTGCGCCCTCACATTCCTTCTCAACTCCCTGGGGAGTATACAGCCCAAGCTGTCGTTCGCAACACTGATGCTTGCTACTATGTGAATGCTATCTACGTTCGTGATACTCTGTGTCTACAAGCGTTCCAGTTGCCTTCACATATTTGGGGAGTTTAGAAACGCATCTATGTATCAGGCGTACCCGATTTTCGCGTGCCACGATTCCATGTTTAATACCAACTTCACTATGTTCGTGCTCGACTTCACAAGGCTGTGTACAAGAGACGAAGCATTGAGAAATACGGAGAAGAATCTTTCCTGGGGAATAATAGCGGTTGATACTGGAATTCGCAATAATTGGCCGAACCGTTACCCCAAGGGGTGAATGTGATTCGTTTGTATATACCTACTGTTTGGTATTGTGTGTATAAGGACGGAGCTATAGAAAAGCTTAATACACATTTAAACGTGTGTTGTTCATTGCGAATATCTTCAACAGTAATATTTGGTGAGAATAAGGAGTACTTTCCAAGGAAAGGGTGACGGTAAAGTCCGGTTAATGAAACTTCAGAAACCGTATGATTGGTTGAGATGTGAGGCTGGATCAGAAAATACTGGCTGTTGATTGATTGAGACGCGAGTCTTCTTCAGAACAAGCGGTTCTCTGATTGGCCGAGACACAAGTCTTCGGAAGACGTGCAATTGATTGGCTGAAGTATGAAATTACAGAAGATTCCAGAAAGAACGGCACCAAATGTTCAAGTCTATCCTTTCCCAGAAAACAAATATCCTCATGATCTAGAAGTAAATGTGTTAGTTATCCGGTTCATAGTTGATGGCAATGACTATCAGTATCAAATATGTGTCCAATTAATGAATAATCGACATGATGATAGCTTACTCATACTTGTAAATGTGTTCATCAATGTTGGTAGTTGCACGGTTGCCAATTAGGAAATGAATGTGTTCGTATAATTTAACATGAAGTGCATTGAGGAAATTATGATGATTGCAATTACTATCAACTAATCATAAGAATGTGTCATAAGTAAGCACGTCTAAAGATGTTTGATCTGCACATTGTTCGTGCACAGAAGCGTGTTCGGTAACTAAATCGTATATTTACACTCGATATATTTTCCATACCTTGCAGGTTAAATTTCTCATATCTTACAGGTTAAATTTCTCATACCTTACAGGTTAAATTTCTCATATCTTACAGGTCAAATTTCTCATACCTTACAGGTTAAATTTCTCATACCTTACAGGTTAAATTTCTCATACCTTACAGGTTAAATTTCTCATACCTTACAGGTTAAATTTCAAGCTGCCAACGATGCGTCAGTTGCAAGTTACATAAGACTTTAACGTATATCTTGAACCCAGACATGAATTAGCCGCGTCGTGTTGGTTTGGACGTGCCACAGACCAGACGGTCGGTATAACAGACGGTATGCTATCCTCCACTACGTCTCACGGTACATGTCGGCCATGAAAGCTTATCGTCTACTGAGATGTACAAACACAGATTATGTTCACTAGCTCTGTGCTTTGACACAAGCCCACGGGATCCTATATATCTCCTGTTTTTGCTTTGGTTTGACGCAGGTCAGAAGGCTGTTAAGAAAAAGCCAACGGGCGAATACGAAAATCTCTGAAAAGCTCAACGTTTGCTATACCTACAACAATGGGAGTCCCATCGCGACTTAGTCTTATAACTTAACCCAGTGACTGCAGTCTCGACTTCGCTGAATCGTCCTCAATAGGATTGGACATAGTACGCATTGGAGCTCGGAAAACCGTATCAGACTCGTCTCTGGTTCTGTACGTTGGTCCAGGAAGGTTTAGCCGATATGGAAGGTCGCACATCAGTGATGAATTCCGCACATAGGTGAAGGCGGACGTCGCTCTCCTATATCCTATTGTTCAGGCTACTGTTCGCGGGCTACATGAACAAAAAGAAAACTCATTTCAATAACTATAACGATAACTGGGGTATGCTTATTGTTATGGTTTCATATTTCGGGAATGTAAATTTGACAGTTTAAGTGTTGAAGGAAACTTTCTGACCTACATCTAATTATAGTTAAAATGTTTTACATAGAATTTGATCGCACACCGACTTACATTTGGTTTGTTTTAATTTTCCGGTTTCGAAACTGTATATTTGGAAGTCGTGTGCCTTTACGTTATACATTGCACTGGTAGTTTTATATGCCAAGGATAAATAATAAGCGTTGGTCTCGCTCTTAATACTATCCAACCTGTTGCGTATCGACTTTGGACAGACAATTCCTCCTCGAACTATAACTTTAGCAATAACGTTTATCGTCACGGCACCAAGACTACGATTTGTATGGAGCTGTACGACTACGAATGTAATCCACGTTCAGAGACGAAGACGTTGCAGAGACATCGTGGCGATGTAATGGTAGACGTCGGTGTCGACTCCCACCACGCGTGGTATAAGCTGCGGTGTCAACAGGATAATGAAGAACAAACACCAGCCACCTACACTTGTTTAACTCGAGCCTATGCGAAATAATGCGAACGTGTTGCCACTCTAACCTTCACATTAGCGGAAGATAAAAAACAGAATGACGAAGTAGCGACCATGTTGACAGTGCGATTTGTGCGGTACGTAGATCGTTTCCTGGCAGAAGGCGGCGATATATCACAGCATTACTTGTCACATATGACTAGAGGTCCCGTCTTGTAGATTCTCAGGTAAACAATGTCTCCAAGCGATGTCCTTGAGCATTATGACATTTTCATTAACCACCACTGAAATACCAAATATGACAAATATTTATTGATGACGCAACGTACATTAACCCACACTACTCTGTCACGAGTGATCCTACAAGAATGTAATCATCCTAGCACACCTGGGCAGTTTTAATAGTAACTTGAAAGTACATCCATCATGAATGCTTCTCCACTGCTGTAACAAGATCAAGTTTCAAGTAAATTTATATTGTCTCCATCACCCACCAGGGAATAAACTTACATCTATTGCAAACTTTTAATGACGGATAATTATATGCTTATGAACACAGGCATTTTGCGTGGTATGTTTTGTTGATGAACTCCCTGATGATGAACGTGATGAATGATGAACTCTGCTGTATGACGTTCATGTCCGTTACCTAACCGTGGCCGGAGTCATCAGGGTTGTAACGTCCGGACAATGAGGAGACTGTTGACCACCGCGACTATAACTGCCACTTTCTGTCCGTCTATATTACTCTTAGCACATACCTACTATATTACTGTCAATCAAACACGGACAGTTGGTTTTGTCCGGTTAAGTGATCTATCATTGTCCAGGTATTTCAACCATAGAAGGAATCTGCCATGGATAATATTTTGAGCTTGGATAATAAGTTCTTGGCACCGTATACTAGTAATGTGTATCTTCTTGGTATTTTAGCAATGCTAATGTGTATCTTCTTGTATACATGTACTAGCAATGACATTGTGTCTCTTGGTATACTAGTAATGTAAGTATTATGTATATATGTCACATGACATATAGGTACGGACAATGGAGCGGGTTTTCTCCTAAGTTGGCATAACTTGTACCCAATCCCATTCTATTGTGAATAAAATATGTTTAAACTAAACTAAACATAGAAGTTTGGAGTTATGTGAATTTATTAAACTCGTCGGTAAAACTGATATCGTGCTCGGAAAAGCCTCGCTCAATATCAGCTTTACCAACTCGTAATAAAGAATAAAGAATAAATTCAGTATTAAATGACCACTCATGATGTTAGACACTCATGCTGCTGTACAGTATTTAGTCAGTTTTTATTAAACAGGAACGTTTAGGGTTTACGGTATTGATTTACTATGCATTATTAGTATATTATGTATGTTTTCATAAAGGCAATTTTACGTTCTACTTTTAAATACTACAGTAATTATAACTAGGCCTATATTTATGATGTTTTTCTCGGTTGATTTATCATTGAAACTACTCCATCTAGGCATCTGGTTGTTGGAGTATTTATCCGATAAGTTGAATGTATAATATATCATCTAAGACTGATGGATAGTGGAAACCATGTACATGGACAGTACGTGTGATTACTCTAAAGAAAACGGCATTGCAGTTTGGATACACCTGCAGTATTAACTATATCAGTACAGGAAACACGACCTACCAAATACAGGAAACATAACGTGCCAGATAGAGAAAGACTGTATAGTACTCCATAGAGTTGACGTAGAACTAGCGAATGCTTTCTTAATTTAACACGCCTCCTTCAAAGCCTGTTTCACTTTCCACCGAACCCATAATCATTCTCAATGAACGTATGTCAACATAAAGCATATCTTGGTTCCCTCTCAGTAAATACCGATGTTTTTTTGTGACACTCCATTAAGTCGGAAGTGTGACGGACATGCCTCAAGAATCACTTTCACACTTACAAGTATATGTATTTACGATATACCCCTCTATAGATAGCCCAGAGTTGCCGGCACTTCCCTGTAGTACCCGTATGTCGCACCGCGTCCGTCACTCTATGACCTCGATGACCTCGACGTTGTGTTCAGATGACTAAATCGACGTTGTGTTCAGATGACTAAATCGACGTTGTGTTCAGATGACTAACTCCCAGTACTTGGCGATTCAGACATGGTGGAATTTATACACGGCGGAGTAGAAGCCCTGATTCATCCGCCGTGTGTGAAAGGGTTTACTGCTCCGCGGGGGTGCGAATTGTACTGCGGGGTTCACGAAAGGGCTTCGGGGTTGAGTTCCGTCTTAATAATCCGAGATGAAATCAGACCGAAGCGCCTACGGCTGTTCTATTGAAATTCAAGGTAATGTATAGACACAATATCCTTGAGTCCAGATGTTGCATCGCGCATGCATTCTTTATTAACCCCTGATGTATGACAGTCAAAATCGTTTCTTTCCATGAAACCACAAATCCAAAAGGATTACATATCTAGTAAAAGGTCCACGAAATAGCAACATTCAGTTTGCATATATGTGAAGAAGAAACCCACGACTCGACAGCAAAAGGGTTAACGCTAACTTTCATCTGCATGGGTTTAGTTCACCTTGGTTTGATGCTGACTGAAGACACCATATTATTCTATAGAGGCTATCGGGTCTGGTATGTCACCGCTGGATAGTTAGAAGAGCAAGGGTCACCTCCTGTGAATGTCCGTCCTGTATGTCCACCCTGTTGTCCGGACCGATCAAGACGAGAGGGCGTGACCATGGCTCATTGTTTGGCAGACAATGACCACTGTTTGCTCGGACAGTTCGTACAATACAAGTCGCCTCGTGTATTCATACCCCAACATGTTCTATAGTTTCATGTATATTTATTTTAGCCCCACTACTAGTAATCACCATGTACATTAGAAATCAGGAAGGTTCCTATATTACTGACACTATGTTTACGTGACCTTACACTGGACGGTTCTTCCATAGTAGAAACGTGTTCAACACAGCATCACTATAACATCATTATTTCCCCCCCTGTAGCGTCCCCAATCATAAACGGTAGACTATACTCCGATTCCACAGAACATATTATTATATGGGACTCTACTTGTAGTCTATGCACAGAACGATCGTAACTTTACGAGAGTCGTATATAACAGTACTGATGCGCAAGTAAATTAATTTACGTAGGCTATCTTGTTCGTAGCATATTACTGAGCTTGAGCATGACATCGTACTCACAAAGTTGCGTAATTACGGGCTCAGGTCCCCGTTCCTCATAGCCATCGTAGCACCACGAGCTACGAGAGGCGTAGCTCCTATTGGTTTATATGGCGTTGCGACGCCTCGTAGCGCTACGATTTTTCTGAGGAATAGGTCCTTCTACATAGGGCTCTCTTGTAAGAAACGGCGTAACTCTATGAGTATCGTAACTTTACGCATACGCACCATCATTGCTATGATTGATATTAAGGCTACTATGGACGCAGCTTTGTACAGGGAGACCCAAAACTACGGTACATGAACCGATATATCGTAAAGGTTCTAACTCATTTTACTTTGCAAATCACGCTTACGATGCATGAGTCAAGAACTGTGCCTGCATCTCTTGTTATTGCCTCCAGTCTAAAAAGGACTGCAAGAGGTTTTCAAATAGACCAACCTCAACCTCAACCTCAACCTCAACCTTAATCATAACCATAACCATTACCATAACCATTTACAACCGTAACCCTCTCGTGCTATCCTATGTTAAATGGTATACGACCATAAGCTAACTAGTTCTACTCTTAGCAACGGTGTAGTCTATGACTAATATAAGGCTAAAGCTAAGGTACGTTACGTTAGAGTTACGACCCATGCTGACCTTCACCGTCCTGACATTTCAAGCAGAGTTCACCTCAACACATGGTGGGTCTACCGACCTGTACGCGTGGCCCCGAATCTCCCATATTAGAAAGAAACAGCGGTCCACACGCAATGAATGATCCCTGAACAAAAAACACACACAATGAACGATCCCTGACAAATGCAGTGACGTAGATTTCTTTCAACAAGTTAATTTGAAGGAAGCTTAGAGCTATAGTGGTTTATTGCAATATATATCCTGCAAACAATACGGAGTTGTATATTCAGTCACGCAATAAACTTAAATACGATTAAGGCATGTCACTCAGTGTTCCCCCCCCCCCCCTCAAGAAGAAATTAGTCTGTGTTTGCTATCATGCTAGGAATTTCTGATGTAGGCCTACCTATGCCGCTATAAGTCATTAATGATGCGTCATCCGTTCAGACTTTCAGATATATAACTATTTGACATCATCGGCAGATATATGATATATATATATATATATAGAGAGAGAGAGAGAGAGAGAGCGAGAGAGAGAGAGAGATAGAGAGAGCGAGCGAGGGAGGGAGAGATATAGAGTGAGAGAGGAGGGTAATGGATAAGCGATAAATAGTATTAAATACATAGATAGAAAAATAGATGGATAGAGAGACAGAGATAGATAGAGGAGACAGAGAGAGCGAGGGAGGGAGAGAGAATACCTATAATACAGAGTAAAATGCATTTTTTTAAAGTCACAATTTCGTATCATAGTACTCAAGGAGTAATACTTCCTGTTCAACGCAACAACATAGGCCTACCACTACGATTAAGGTTTGCACTACCACTGTACCACCACCTAATGTTATGTACCAGAGTCTAACCAGCGTATAGAGATCTGACGGCGTACTTCCCATGGCGCACTAACCAGCTAACCAGCACTACCTGCCTAATCAATTTAGTTAGTACTAGTATATACATTATCATGATTATATTGTTAACCGCGATGCATTGTAATCTGTTCTCTCTCTCTCTCTCTCTCTCTCTCTCTCTCTCTCTCTCCCTTTCTCACTCTCCCCATCTCTCTCCCTATCTCTGTCTCTCCCACTCTATATCTCTCTCTATCTATCTCTCACTCTCACTCTATCTCTCTCAATCTCTCTCTATCTATATTTCTCTCACTCACTCCCTCTCCCTCTCTCCCTCTCCCTCTCTGCCTCTCTCCCTCCCTCCTTCGCTCTCTCTCTCACTCACTCC
>JAVCKZ010071401.1:0-13773 GCA_034780755.1 Lepetodrilus elevatus
GGTAATGTTTGCTTTTAAATAGGTGTATGTGGGAACCTTATAAATATTATAAATATATGTTGGAATTTATATCATGTATTAGTTGATTCAACAAAAACAACAACAACAACAATAATTAACAATAGCAACAACATTGTTTATACATTCTTTTAAACAGCATATAGTCAAAAATGTAATTTCTTTATCTATCTCTTCTTTTATTTTAGACTTGCTTTCAGGATTCGTTCATTTAAGGCCTACATCACGATCGACTTGTAAGTTTAGGGCAGGAGGAAACCCATAACATCCGTAGCACTGAATGTTGCAGTAAACCTGCGAGCACCGGCTGGTACTGACAGACCAAGGATGATATTTCTGCAAGGTCAGAAAGGTACATTTTAAATTTAAATTTCAAATTTCAAAATACTTTATTTATATTTATATGCATCCTGGTAACTTCCATTTCAGTGTGCAACATCTAAAACAGTCGGGGAAAGATGTGGGCATTGATTTTACCCACAAAACATCAATCACCCCAAACACCCTAAAGGCGCATGCGCTGTTGGAACTCGCTGAACGTAGCGGACAGGAAGCTGCGCAGAACAAAGCAGCTGAACGACTATTCGAGGTCAGTTTCGGGTCTATGTCAATCGCTACAAGGATATCATTCACATAACCGACATCCTACATCCTCCTAAACAAATATATTCACGATTTTTACTTGTAAATGTAATTGGATGAATCTCCAAGATCGTTTAGGAAAATAATAATACAAAAGTCAGGGAATATTTGTGGTGCTAAATTAATGGTCAAATGTAGGCCCTACCATTGTTATCCATGTACTTGTCAACTGTATGAAACATATTGTAATTAAACAATTAACTTCTCCCTACTGAGTACTGTCTTCTTACTCAGGCATATTTCACCAATGGAGATTTGCTCACTGAAGAAGTTATTCTGAATGTTGCTAAAGAAGTTGGGCTGGACCAGAACGAGGCCAAGGCCTACGTTACCGACGATAAGGTCATCGACGCAATCAAGGTCAAGGCACAATCTTGGAGTCAAAAGGGGGTTACAGGTTAGTTGAAGTGCAATCATATGCATCGTTATGCTAGACGTTATTATACCAGAGTGAACTGGAAATAATTGCCATTTATAACTGCGCTCACGGAATTAAAGTCGATACTGTGCAGACGGGTAATTTTATAAGACGACGATATTGACAATGATAACCTTGACATTGGCGCAAACGGAAGTGTGCAGTCATGCGGTCATCATCAGAGTCTTTAGGTCGAGCATGTGCTTTCTTTAGTCATAAAATAAAATGGCCTACGACAGGCTCGACTTGTCATGGCCCTCGACTGTTCAACAGCTCGTTTTACGATAGTTCTCAATCTCGTTAACAAAGTCTTATTCTTTCTATTCAGGAGTTCCTTACTACTACGTGAACGGCCACGGGATGTTCTCGGGGGCCCAAGACGTGGAGACCTTCAAGCACATGATTCGCATGGCCTCGGAGAAATACCCTCTCTCCGCCAGCAGTCAGACCTGAAACAGGAAGTCCGAATGACTGGGACCCGACGGGGAGTAATTAACCCTCTCACTGCTGCATACGGCATAGGAACTGCTCTTTAGGGCATCTCCGATTGTCTCCAGCATGTAGGGAGTTAAAGAAGAACCGTCATGATGATATTCGGAATTGAACTTGCGCTGCGACTATAACTTCCGGCAAGAGAGCTCTTCAGGTTCTAAGTCTATTTAGTTACCACCTACGATGATACAGGAAATACAGCAAATAGTAGGGCTAAGTAACATACTTACACATTAATAATATTTCGATATCAGCAAACTTATGAGTATTTAATAGCAGAGGATAATGTCGTTGTTGTCCTTCTGAACGTGTCGAATGACGGCATCCATTTCAATCTGCTCTGCCAATGGATAGCCTGAATGCTAGTCACGTGGTGTGAAGGACAGCACCAACATGGCTGCTACTTTGAGTGAGAGGACTACATTTTGAATATTTTAATTATTTTTTCTTCATGTGTAGAGTTATGTCTACGACAGTCGTAACACTGTTAGATTTATGACCCTACCGGTGTTCAAAATGATTTGTTATTGCAAAATCATGCTTTTAAACAGCATGTACGCATTCACCCAATATTGTTAAGCGTTGCCATAAATTATACGTGTACGCCACATGTGCCATTGCAGACGGGTTTTAAAAACCTGTCTATCTATTGTATTTTTATATGCAATGATAAAATGATGCACGTAAAACTACACCTCTTTTGTTGACGTTTGTGTCAAGACGTACGTGGAGGGCTGTTTGTAGAATATCAGATAACGGGGGCAGATCTACTTGTGTGTTTTTGTGGGCTTCTCGCAGACCAACATACACCCAACCTTTACGCAGCACTTCAAAGAGAGGATTCACAGATCACAACGGACGAGTGGGACGACCCTTTCACGACCCGCAGTCCAGTGGCGTTGATAAAGAGACAACAGACAAAGCAGCTTGATTTGATTTATTTTATAGTTTGTATAGGCTACATGTATATTGTACGACTGAGAAGAAACTATTTGGAATGCGAAGTCCTGCGATATACATTGTTTTAAACAATTAATAAACGATAGTATAATATACTTAAGGAATGAACAGGGATAGATCGATCAAGTTTGTACCTGGAATATTCATGTGTGAAAAGTGGAATGCTATAGTCTACTAGGCATATTGGTTGGTAAGTGTAATGGCATTCAGGAAGACTTGGTAGTTAATTTATGCATAATGCACACACACACACACACACACACACACACACACACACACACACAGAGACACACACACACAAACACACACACACACAATTAGTAGATTCCATTCCTCGTAGATTTGAAATTCAAACCGTATATTCGAATATTGAACACATACAAATACAATGATTATGATTATAATAGACGTCTACTGTACAGGTGTTCTTTTATTCCGAGAAGCTCTCATATACACTATCAGACTACAGCTCTCTCGTGAGTGCCAGTATAGATCACTACAAGAGTTATTAGTTCGTAGTATGGGTTATGGGTTCGTAGTAGATGAGAGGAAATACACCCAATGTTTACCCATGATTTTACAAGGACATGACAAACAGCGACATTTAGGAGTAAGTAGACAATATAGGTACTACAATGCATGTAATGGATTTCAGAGGAGTTGTTGGCAGCGGCAGTTATCTTTAAAGCATCGCAATGTCATTATATAGAGCCCTGCACTGAGTATTCATGTAGTTGGTGGTGTTTGCTTTTGTAAACACCGGACATGTATATAAACAGATCTATATGGAATTAAGCACAGCAAAATGTTGTACTTCTTTCTACACTATTAAGTTTCAGCATATCATTATATTCTTTTATGCCATTTGAATCAGTCAGAGTGTAAAGATGATCAATTAAATTAATGTACATTGAGCTATATATTCGTATTGGATACGACCCACATTCATTTCTATAGCAACATGTATGGCTTTATTAATTATGTAAATATATTATAATTAAAAAAAATAAAATGATTATGATTTTCTGAATATATGGTGCATGTGATGTGCTCCCTGTATCTAACATAACGCCAGTGTCTATCAGTGAGTAGGTTCTGATAACATTACTGCCGTTACTGCCAGTCCCACTACCCAGACCCACACAGCCCCAGGTACCCCCGCCCCACCGGTGGGACCAGGCTTCTTCTTCTCCTCCTCCTCCTCTTCCTCCCCGGAGTAACTCCAGCTCCCACACCGGGGGAAGTGTTTGGGGGGTCGGGGCATCTTGTCTACCTCCCCGACCTGCACGATCAGACTCATCCCTATGGCCTGGTGGAAGTCGATGTGGCAGTGCATCAACCAAAAGCCTGAAGCAATCAACGATTATGACATGTGATAGTGGTTATGACAAATGTCATCAATTACAATTGTACTGTCTAGTACATTTTTTTTGGTGATTTAATGAATATAACACTAATTCATATTCATATTTATAATCATATTCATATTCGTATTCATATTATTGTTATTATATATGCATGTCCTAATGTGATTTATATGTTGTTCAGCTTTGCTCTTCGTTCTCTCTGACATTAATATCAGTTGTTCGATTATTTTAATGTTTAATACATCATGTAAAATGTAACATACATATGCATGCTAATGTACATTAATATCAGCGTACATGTAATGGAACGAGTTCACTAGACGTCTACTACAGATGTGTATAAAATGTCATGCTAAATAATCTTTTTGAGGTCAGCCTTGATGCTCACCTGGATTATCGGCCTTGAATCGGATGACGGTGTAGCCTCCGTCTGGTACGGTGACGGTGTCCTTGGCTATGGGAGTGTCTAGCTTCCGGTCGATAAGTCCATCAGCATCCAGCTTCATTACTTCCTCAAGTGACGTCGATTTGTTTAACTAGAGCATTGGAGATGGATTAATCAATCGTTTGTTTTAGATGAGTTTGTAGAAATGTACATGTAATTCTAATTTCATGAAATACCATTGGAACAAACTAAGAAACATTTAGGCTATGTTTCCACTATTCTGCCAATGATATCAAGATTATATTGGACAAAGCAATGCGCATACGATACAATGGCATACACGGTCACCACTGTACTTCCTTAGGTATGATTATTATACATCGTACAAGAGTGCCACATGTCCTACGAGAGTGTTACATATCCTACTAGCGGGTTACATGTCCTATGCCAGGGTTACATGTCTCGTATTGAATAAGAGAACTTCGCAAATGGATAAAGCCATGGTCATTCAAATATTTAATATTTTCTCTGATATAATTAAAAATGCATACCCTGTCCATCGCAACCACCCTGAAGTGGTGGCCGTGGAGATGCATGGGGTGGTTGGCGTTGAAGGTAACCCCCTCGTCTATGAGGACGAGTTCCACCGTGTCGTCAATGTCTACCTTCAGCACGTGGATACACTCACAGTATTCCTGGCTGCAGTTCTTCATGGTGTCAAGGTCACAGAACATATCCTGCAGCAATGATAGAATAGTCTAGTCAACAAAGCACTTAGGTTCGAGAACATTGGTTCAAAAGGTTTCTCAGCTGATTATTGTGTTGCTCACAAGACGTAATAGGATGATATAGTGTATATGTGTGTGCGTGCTTGCATGTGTATGTAAGTATCTCTGTGTGGGTGGGTGGATGAGGTGGTTGTTGTGGTGGTGGTGGTAGAAATCCTTACCTTAGGAACATCCCGGTACTGAGAAAGAAGTGGAGACGGAGGGAAAATGTTGGAGATGTGGTTCATCTGCGGAAGATACAGGTGCATTTTCCTGTTGAGCGCCGACAACGGGTAATAGACCTTGTGGTTGAAGACGTAGTTGTCGACTTTGTTGAAGTCCATGGCCAGGTAGAACTTCTTATCCGGGATCTGCTTCATGTGGGGTAGGTCAACGTAGGTCGTGTTGAGCCACGCCACCGGGGTAAAGTCCACGGAACCTTTTTTGTTCAAGGGGTTCAACAACTAAAACGGAAGTATGGATGTGTACATACTTAGTAAATACTTTACAGTTTTGACATGCATCAAGGTAGTGAATTCCCATTTGTTAATTACGTAAAAGAGAAAGTATGGTTTCATATTTCTGTACTTTCTTTATTCTCCGGGGAAGAAACGTACTGGAAATGTAGAAGTTGTAGTCAAAACAACAGTAGCAGGTGATAATGATGATCACGTTGATGATATATTTGGTGCTGATGATGGTAATAATACATAAAGCCTATGCGACTGTTCGTCATAATGATGATGATGATGAAGCTGATGAGAATGATGACAATAAAGAAAATGGCTTCTAACTTAAATGGGATTTTATTGAGGCGGTGATCATTCATTATGATACCCCAGTAATGTGAATATATATTATCTCTTCAAATTACCTTCCCTGGTCTTCGTGCACTTTCATAATCTGTAGACCCTGTAGGCTCCGTCTCTGGGGCAGTATCGTAGCGCAGAATAGCAACTTGTCGAGCTTGTTTTACTGCGCAATCTGCCATGCCACGAGCTCGGATCCAGTAATTTCCGATGTCCTTGTCGGCTTGTAGAACGAAATCGAATCTAGTGCAAACAAACACTCACTATTACAGATCATGACTTCGTATGGACAATGCAACGGTACCAAAATGACATGCATTAGGCAGTGACCATATACATGTATATCTAGAGCAGGGCACCTGTTCATGAAGCTTTCATCTATACTTGAAATCCCTATTAATATAGCTAGTGCCTATTATTGATCAGGGCCCTGTTGTACAAACCAGCGTACAGGAGACCTAATGCTGCCTCGTACAGGAGACCTAATGCTGCCGCGTACATGAGACCTAATGCTGCCTCGTACAGGAGACCTAATGCTGTCTCGTACAGGAGACCTAATGCTGCCTCGTACAGGAGACCTAATGCTGCGTACAGGAGACCCTTAACACAGAACCATGCAAAGCCATTATAGTACAATTGCCGTTTTAAGACACTATACAATATATTTGTAACCGGGTGCTCCGAGTGGTCTTCGCAGGCGGGGTTAGCCTACCACTTTGGCTCAGTCGGTATCTAGAGCGTTACACTCGTAAAACAGCAACAACGCTGGTTCGAACTGTGGTCCTGTTTCATATTCATGCAATAGTTGTTGCCATCTACAATAAAGTCTGTCATGACCTTTCACACAATGGGACACGCTTCAATGCTCCTCTCGCATCAGCTTCTGGAAATGGTCTCATATAGATATCGATCTAAACCACTTTCGATAAGGTTATGGTATCTTAGTGGTTACGATCGAGAGCCTCATGAAATGGTTACCAGTTCGTTTAATACACCCAATGTAGCGTACCTTTCTTTTCGTGTTTTTGCCGTTAAATATTTTTACAAAAGAAAATAGGGGTGGGGAGTGGGGTGTGGTGGGCGTAGGGTGATAGCTCCGCTTTCAAGATTAGTTCACTTATACCACGGCTTGAAGGTTTAGTGCAGGTGCGTACCTTTCTCCGGGGAATATATTGAAGGAACTGACGACCAAAGGTTCGAACGGCACACCATCTGTGGCGATCATGACCAGATCATGGTGGTCCACGGACATCTGTATTGGGCAGTTGAGGATGCCGTTGCTGATCACCCGAAACCGGAACTTCTGGTCTTTCTTCACGCGGAACACGGAGTATGGCGTATGAATGGTCTCGTTGGTGGTCGGATGGATGAATTCTTTGAAGGCGCCTCGACCTGTTGCGAAGATAGAACAGAGTAAAGACCTGCGTTTCACGAAATGTTTGTACTGATCTCCTAACGTAAATCAGAGCTTGCACCTTGTTTTTACTATAGCATGAAATAACGTGACCATTGATGTACGCCCAGACTAGTGTGTGGACTAGATGACCGTCGTCCGTATTTGGCACTGCCAGTAGTAGACACTATGATATGTACGCTTAGAAATAACTTTTGAAAATGATGATATATTATGCTCTTTCATTTATGAATGCGCACTCTGATGCCATCCAGAATGATATATTATTTTGGTATAAGCATACACACGTGCACTGAACCACACGACTTTGAATAATTATAATAACATACCTACCATATTTATATAGTATTACTATATAGTATATATACACTTGAAAAAAGGTTAAGCGCCCCCTAGATATAATTAGTACTGAAATAGCCCTATTCGTAAAAACTGTAAATTTCTTGACGAATATGTCAAGATCGAAATGATAGGCGGGTACAATGACAACTGTGACGTCCCACTACAGAACGACATGCACGTGTATCATGCCACCCATGCCTTGCTCAAAATGCAGTATCAATACACTGCAATTTTGGACATTTAATATCATTGTCTTGCATTGTTGAAGTTTAATCGTTAACTATGGTAGGTGGACGGTTATCAGAGGCTCAACGATGGCGTATATTGGTATGCATGCGACCGGCATGCCCTTCAAAAGTATCGAACATTTAACTGGGGTATCATTACACCGTAATAAGCAGACTGGTACGAAAATATGGCCATACCCGTTATTGCTGAGTTTTGTCATGAATGTCATGTGGACCTCAATGACATTTTTCTTCATCAATCATGATGTTACTGGTGTGTTCTGACTCTGCACCTCCATACTTATCGTGGCTCAAATTTTGTCTCAAATACAGCATCTTGGAATTCTTATCAGAATCATGATTTAAAGTTCAAACCCAGTACACTTGTTATATTTTCTTACTGTCAAAGATGTATTCTTACAAAACACATTTGTTTTCCCGAGGTTATGTATCAGGCTTTCAACGCCAAACCTCGTAAGGCAAGTCATTGTGAAATATACAGGGGGCGCTTAACTCTTTTTTTTCAGGCCCCCGTTTCACGACGGCATACTAAAGTTGTGAGCTCCTAAAGTTATGACCCAGCATATCACCTCCTAAATTAGATGACGATTTAATAAAGGATATGACTTGTGACATGGTTGTGAAACACGTTAGGAGGTGATAACTCGGGTTAGGAGTTCCAAACTAGTTAGGACATCGTCGTGAAACGGGGGCCAGGTATATATGTATATATATGGTATAATATTTTATTAGGCTTATTCAAAGTCCTGTGACTGACCATAGAAATGCATGTACACTTAACACCGTCGTGTGTGATGCATTGGATACTATA
Organism: Lepetodrilus elevatus; assembly: GCA_034780755.1. NCBI lineage: Eukaryota > Metazoa > Mollusca > Gastropoda > Lepetellida > Lepetodrilidae > Lepetodrilus > Lepetodrilus elevatus. The sequence goes on from JAVCKZ010071401.1 coordinate 8,674, forward strand.
CCACTTTGCTTTATGAAACCCAGTGAGTCATTGCGCCTCTTTATCTATATGTGGACCAGCACTTTATTTCAATGTATGCTGGTAGCGCCACACAATGCAAAAACCGGTTTTCCCGGAAAGGTCATATCAGAACCAATCAACGTCGACATACGCTGCCACACCTCCCACAGACAAAGAAGCAATACTGCCCCACGGGTACTAGACCAACTAGTAGAGCCGAAGATCACCCTGTCCGTTATACCCGATACTTTAAAGGATGTCCCACCGTTTATGAGCATGGACGCGGGTTTATTATCGTAGCCTGCATGGTGATGTCCTGCGAATCTGTTGATGGTCAGTTCCACCAGCCAGTCGTGGACGAGGAGGGTGTGTTCGGGCTTGTCGTGGTCGTACAGGTGAGAGGAAGGGTCAAGGGATGGAGGTTCCCTGATGACCAGCGCTCCGTACAGACCGTCCGATCTGTGCAGACCGGCGTGACCGTGGTAGAACATGGTGCCGCGATTGGCTGCCTTGAACCTAGTAGGGGAACATATTTAAATACAAAACCCAATGGAATTATAATGGAGAAAACGATGCAACGATTAATTTGTATTGAGTGATCATGCTCACCTGTAGTGGAATCTTGCCTTATCGGTGATGGATCACCGAATGATAATGCTCACCTTGTCAGAATCTACATTTTATGATGCTAACCTTGCCAGAATCTACAGTTTTGATGCTCACCTGTATTCGAATCCTACGTTCTTGGTGACGAGTCACTGAGTGATCATGCTCACCTGTACTCGAATCCATAGTTGTTATGCTCACCTGCACTGGAATCCGGCGTTATGAGCAATGGGACATATTGTGATTATGCTCACCTATATTGGAATCTGGAATTCTTGGGGATAGGGCACTGAGTGAGCATGCTCACCCCGTCTTGATGCTGGCTATTCCTCTGGAACACGCCGTGCCAGTGGACGCTCGTGCCCTCTGACCCCTCCAACCTGTTGTATACGTTCACCACGATCAGGTCGTTGTGACAAACCTGGAAACGTATCGGTGTTTGCAATATACGGTACACTGAAGGTCAATATAACCAGTATTACATTTCCCACTGTACATACAAACCTACGTGTACAATACGTGCTTAACATCTTAAGCAGAATGACGACACATTTACAAACGTTACAAAAGAGTTAATAATAATATTATTATAATAATAATAATAATAATAATAATAATAATAATAATAATAATAATAATAATAATAATAAGGCGTATTTATAATGCGCCAAGTCCATGCAAACTCTTGGCGCTAACACTTAACGACTGCTGACATCTGAAGAAAATTGAGCTTAATTAACTTCATTTCTATATTTACAAGTACATGAATACTCATTAAACAAGGCACACAGTAGTACTACTATCTTTCCATGGGCTGTTAATATATATACGAATAACAAGTTGCTCACAAAAGCATGATGTTGTAAATTAAACTGGTGAAAGGACCTGACATCCTTTATATTATTATAGTATTAAATTTAATTAAGGATTGACTGTCATTTTCTTTACGTTCATCGAGGTATGAACGGAGAAACCGATGTGCAAACTGTATGAATCCTGTCAGTTTGTTTTATCTAATATCAGGAAATGTTCATATTGAAAGTTGAACAAAAATAGGATGAGCAAAATAAAATGTCAAAATAATCACCTTCAGATTGTATTTTAGGTAGTCGTACGTTATTGTCGGCATGATTATTCAATTTTAACAAAAAATTCAAGGAGGATTTCCATTTTTCCCGAAATCTAATATGTCTTTAATATTATACCATAACAAAATTCAAGTTTAGTTGAGGTATAATTGTGTTTCAAATGTCACACCAAATTTGCACCAGGCCATATATTCGTGATCCGATATGTCGTAAACACAGCTGTAATGTGTCTAAGTTCCTTAAAGCAATACCAGCCCTATCCATCTAATATCAGCCCACTCTATCCAATCTATACCCATACAATACCAGTCCTATCCATCCATTCTCAGCCCAATCTATCCAATCTCATCCTTACCCATCCAATCTCATCCTTACCCATCCACTATCAGCCATACCCATTCAATCTCATCACATAGGCTGCACATCTGTGCTATCCATCCAATAACATCCATATCACCTAAATCTCATCCCAATCTATCCCGCCATCCATGCAATATCAGCCCTACTAATCCAATCTCATATCTATCAATCCAATTAGCTCTATCAATCCATCCATTTGTCCAGTTACATCTTCTATCACACCGACGCAGGGGGAGCTTTCTGGGATGTGTGAGCTCTCTTTATCCTAGCGTTTTCAGTCCGTATCACCCTTTTCAAATTAATACACTTCCGCAAACAGAAGAATCCAAGCGCTTTGGACAATCTGACAGGCGACCCGTCCACGATGCACCACACAACGTACAGCAGTAACCGATTACTGAGCACCATGTACTTCATACCCAGTAAAGTAGTCGGAGAAAAAGTAGTCCCTCTGGCGAACATAATGCTGACGATTACTGAGGTGATTTGGGTGGCGCCTAACAACCACGACACGATCGCCAGGGACTTGGCAAAATGGAGTTCCTCTTCCAGTGAGGTCTTGTTGATTATCGCCCCTTGCTGGAAGTGTTTGGCGCAGAGGGCGCTGGAGCAGATGACTGCGCATGCTGACGGTATCAAGGATGTGAGAAGGACGTTGTACGCCATCCAGATGTCGCTGTGCTGATTGGTAGACGTGAAGTCGCCATCACACATACCCAGCTCTGGAACAAAAGGAACATAGTCTACGTGGAGAACGTATACCTAGATGCACTCTCTACGCTGCCTATTGCTACAACGGACTAAATAAGTTAGGTGCCCGGACATGGGTATGGTTTCACGAAGCTCTCATATCCACTATGAGAACACAGCGCTCTCGTAAGTGCACGATCTCCGATCTCCATGTATTAGAGATGACTACGAGAGTCCTTACGGTCTCGTTGTAGAAATGAGAGTTTCGAGAAACGATACCCAGAGCCCGAGATTACGAAATCTGTTGAGTACGATTTATGAACAAAACTCTGAGTTGTGCATGAAATCGTACTCAGAAAAGTATCGTAATCTCGGGGCATGGGTACCGTTTATCGAAGCTCTCGTATCCACTATGAGACCATATCGCTCTCGTAATAGGTGCCGAGATAGCCTTTCACGAAACACCCGTATCCACTAATACTCTAACGCTCCTTTATCCACTACCATAACGCTCTATTTGCCGATATAGCTGATACACTGCAAATAGAACACTATGATATCTTAGCGGATAACAGAGCTTTGTGAAATGATAACTTGATTGCATAATATTGGAGATACGAGTAGATCTATGAGAGTGCTGTAGTAGATTAGAGAGCTTCGTGAAACGATGCACAGGACACCTAACGTGGATGCTCGAACATTTATAAAACAGGACACCAGAGCTGTACGTTTCCTGTCTGAACATGGTACGTTCCTGGAACAGAACATCTGACTAGTTTTACCATGGATAAAATTATATTACATACTATGTTACTCTAGTCAGAGCAAATCTGAACGTGTATTTCGCTGGCCGAAAATACATCTACATATCAGATGCAAACGAGAGAGATACCAATAGACACTGCCACCATTTATGGACAGAGATAAAACGTACTTGTATTTAGTTTATTGAAACAATGTATCTTTCTGGGTCTAAGTCGGCACATGTTTGGAATACCCTTCGTCTCTGATTGGTGGGGATATCTTCCTTATTCAACTGGTAGGCTGTGCCATGTTTTGAAAGGTCTATTTTGATATTTACATATGGTTATCGATAGTTATTATGTTTACGTTGTAAAGCATCCTTGAATATATACTAATCCAAACAAGTTAAGGGTCAGTACATATCTCACATGTGATTTTACAATAATACAATAATAATACAATAATACAATGAATGCGAGAGCATGTTCACTGTTAAAGTATCGAACCCTGTGTCTGTGACTAATAAGCCAATGACATAAACAATACTCGATGCCAATATTTCTGGCACCAATGATCTTGCAAAAATTAATAAAATAACGTAAAATGACAATACTTTGTATAGTATTTATATAAGTTCGTCTACATAATATGGTAGAAGAATACGAAGAGGAAAAAGAAGAAGAAGACGTTGAAGAAGAAGAAGACGACATGAAGAAGAAGACGAAGATGAAGAGGAAGACGAAGAAGAAGAGTATTTACTAAATGATAATGAATAAGTAATAGTAATAATAATAATAATAATAATAATAATAATAATAATTAATAATAGTAATACTAATAATAGTAGTAGTAGGTCTAGTTACCATGAACTTTGCATACTGTAGTTAAAACCTACCTTGTGCGGGGAGATAACTCTCCTTCATTGCGGAAAAGTCATTTGTGTTTATAAAACTCAGAACCGAAGGCAGACTGTGTCCAAGAATGTGTGTCACTGGTGGAGAATAAACAATACTGCTTATCTGATCATTCACGGATCCATCCGCGTATGAATTCCAGAATGCATTCAAAACAGTCTGATTTGGCATGCGCATTACAAAAAGTAGTCCGTTGTCTAACCACCAATGACGCGCAACTATGACTTGATGCACGGAATTAAGGTAGTGTTTAGTCACTTCCGCAACATCTGGAACATGGTTGCTTTTTAGTACATAGTAGATCTTCCTCAGTTCAGCGATATACTGCTCCAGGGGACTGTAGGTCACGTCTGACTTCACCGCTGTAACGTTGAGCGTGACGAACAGAGACAGCCGACCTGGAAACAGACGAGAGGTCATACATGTCGCGTAGGATATTGCTCCGCAAAGGTTGTGTATTGACAATAACAATAATAAATAACAATAATAATAATACGAATCATAATAATCGTATAATAATAATAATAATAAAATAATAATAATAATAATAATAATAATAATACACCTGTCTAGAAATTACCTTACTTTCAACTCCGTGTATGAATATATAATTCCACTGTTAATAGGGAGCGTCAGTGGTGGGGGCAGCACGTAAACTAGTGCAAATGTGTTGCTCTGCGCTTCGCACATACACTACT
>JAVCKZ010071412.1:0-13772 GCA_034780755.1 Lepetodrilus elevatus
AAGTTATACTACTGCTACTAGATATTCATACTAATTCCCTTGTTCATGTTATTATTATTATTATTATTATTATTATTATTATTATTATTATTATTATTATTATTATTATTGCGAATGCTACTATACTCACGTCTGACATTTGTCGCAAAGCAACATTGTTACACATCCAAGCATTACCTAAAAACAAAAGTGATTTTCGTTGTTAACTTCTTGTAGGTAAACGTGTCACGACACTTAATGTAATCCGGAACAGTTCAATGACATTATCATATCAAACATTGGCTGTCATAGACTACACTTAGTCATGTACACCATTATAAGTACATGTCTGTATAAACTCGACATGTGTGGCATTGTCGAATATCTCTCCTTGACCAAAATGTTTTACCATACAATTGATATCATGACATGACGTTCACATTAATTAGCAATTCCCCCTGAAAATGAAGTGGTGTGTTATATAGCATAGATCCATAACTATATGTATTTAACTGTCACTACATTTACAACTACCACTAGCACGGTAAATAGGATTATATATTTCTTCCTGCCTTAATATTCGACATGCATATCAAACATAATATCAACCATAATATAAACCCACTATCAGTACACTATACCTATGTATGGCTGTGTAATTTAAGAAACCGGAATAGAGATGACCATCTTTCAAGGAAGAGCTTTTATACTGGAATAATTTCCAAAGATGTACACTACGACCATGATGGGGCCGGTAGTTGAAGTTTCTACGCTAGGTGCCAAACTCACGTGATTTTCTTGGCTGTTCCCTGTAGGGCGGCTTGACACGGAGGTAGTTGAGAGACAAGGAAGTGCTGGTCCGGTCTCTACGCTGGTTTTTGATCAGAGGATGGAACTCGATCTACGAATAACGACTTACATGAGATGCTATGTGCAGCGATGCCCTGTTCAAGAATGTTCAATATTAATGTGTGACGAAAATTGTGCTTGCTATATAGATATCATGTTCTAAGGTTAGTATAAATACTAACACAAGGAGTGAACATACATTTAAATGAAAACACAATCCAGTCATTTGAGGACTACAATAATTCAATAATACTAATATACAAAAATATTATATGAAGTTAGACGTTTGAATTGTCGGTCGTCTTCGAATGACATGATACTATTTGCTTCTACAATACTACTAGATGTTTAATATTATGCTCGCATATATAGTCACTGAGACGAACAGAAGACGTATTTATATCAGCACTCGGAAATTCCAGAGTCATAACAAGGAGGTTCAAATGATGTAGGTGATTGATATAAAAATATGGAAATCAATGGTTTAAAAAACAAAAGAGTGCTCGATAACATTAAAGACGTATATAAGACGTACGACATATTTCTGTACCATTTCATACCTATTTTTGAAGTTATATAAAAAATAGAGAACCTTTTACTTGGTATACTTTCGTTTAGACGCTAGTTTACTATGCACAGATGTAATGAAATGCTTTATCACACCTTTCCTGAACATGAGTGCATTTTGAACTGTCTTATGGTTATATATCACTCAGGTGTCTTCTTATATATTTGCACAACCACTGCCATAATGCTGATAGTGTATGCACTTGTGTATTATTGACTCATTAGCTTTGACACCGGGATTCTGTGCAAATACTAGCGCTGTATGCTAGGCCATGTTCATTATTCATAGTAGAAGCCAATTGGCCCGAGTTGTCAATAGTCGTGTATATCGCACACTTCCATTGAGTTAGCATTGATGCATTGGACTATCCAACTGTAAGATATTATTCTGTTCGTAATTTTCATTTGAAGATGTAGAGCTGTAGAAAATGTAAATATCAAGCAATTTCAATTTATCAAGATTATTTAAGCTAAGTAAAGTTGTGGTGTGTTAGACGACGGCAAGCATGTACAGGAAAGGCCGGTAACTCACATTTTCTCTCTTGACACCCCTCTCGATGAGCAGCTCGTCCTCCATGGCAGTCTTGCACCTGCGCACATCCGGTTCCGGGGGATTATCCCAATCCTGTTCATGCTTGTTATCCATGGTGCTTACTCGAACATAATGTAAATTTATTATGTAAAATAAATATTCCACTTCAGGAATAATTACATTTGCTGAAAGCTCTACTATGTGTGCTGCTAGAATAAGCGGTGAGTTGGGTTAATCTGAAAACAAAAGAAAAAGTTTGTTATTTTAATACTTGTACCAATAATACATTATCAGAAATTCTATTAATCCCAAACTATATACATAGCAATCGAATAAGACCAAAAGGTCTATAATGGTCAGGACAAACAAAATCCAAATGTATCCAATGAAAACCACACGTAACTATCCTCTACATGTTCACACTTGGCAGTAACCTGATGACAAAGGTAAGCACACACGGCTTCTTGGGATCAAACGGTATCCTCTGTCATAATCCCAGATGGTCTCTCCACTGAAACAAACACATCCCCTCAGCTAGGCCAATATGTCGTGTAGTCTTACCAAGTGGCCTAAGAACACCAGACGTCTGTGGGGGAAAGTCGATATTATCCTTTACACGGAGGAATAACTCGTAAACACCCTTCCTTCGATCGATCGATCGACTCCCAATCGGTTCTACCTCATCAGAAAGTGATCACTCAATCACTGTCTGGGCGTCATAAAGACATGTGTACTTACTTTCTCATATCGGCCTGACTTGTGAGGTATAGGTCCTTAATACAAACGATATTTATCTGATTGGTTTAACGTTGGAGGTTAGATAGGTGGAGGTATTGAAGACACAATTACATTTATCAACAAGAATTCATCTGGCAGGTGGGTGCATACATTGCCAGGTTTTGTTTTTGTTGTTATTGTTGTTGAATAATTCTTGTTTACACCCGCTTTCAATATTCTTTCACTCATTTTACGTCTTGTTAGTTTACGGTAGGAGGAAACCTGCAACATCTGTTACTTTTTGAACGCAATCCTCATAGGATGCTCTGACTTTAGTGTTACAATGCAATTATCGCCCTTTGGTCTGTCAGTATCAGCCGTTGCTCGCAGGTTTACTGCAACCTTCAGCACTAGGGATGCTGTGGGTTTACTTGCCATGTGTCCCTCTCATTGTGTAATTCCCTGTTATCACCGCCATCACTCAATTTACTCAAATAAAATAACTTACAGTATTCTTCGATATACAGACTACATTCTTTCTTTCAAAGAAGAAACTCTGGCACATCGCATAGCCTTACATATACAGTAGAGGTATGCGCAAGACATAAGTCGTGTAGCACTGGACTGCTTGGAGGTTGTGTGTGTATGTGTTTGTGTTTGTGTTTGTGTGTGTGTGTGTGTGTGTGTGTGTGTGCTGTGGCAGTACTACTATTATATATAGTCAATCAATCACAGTAAGTATCCTACAGTGGCGGCGAATGACCCTCTAGAGATATGTGGTGTCAGGTGTAGACGACTTAACGTGTTATACACATCTCATATGGATGCTATCTATGGTACTTAATAGGTAGAGGACAATGGGACACGGTATGTGTTATACAAAGACGACTTGCACGTCAAACAATCACACACGTACATGCATCTCTCTCTCTCTCCCCACCTCTCTCTCTCTCTCACACACACACACACACACACACACACACACACACACACACACACACACACACACACACACACACACACACACACCCCACCTCCACACACACACAATTGTTCTAGATCTATTGACATAGTTTACGTTTCTGAAGTGAAATGTTGGAGAGTGTAGAGGGTCACAAGAATAAGTTATATTTTAACATTTTTACATACATTTAACATGTTATTGGATTCCACAATGTGTAATATAGGAGTATGCCTATGTAATACACATAAGCGCGAATGTACAGTGCACATCGGACAATACAGAAACCACTATGGTTATGATCCTATTATATTAATAATTGTGAACTGTACTATACTACTAGTATCGTGGTTAATTTACGTCTACAATCACACACTAAACTACTTACCTATATTATAATAAATACAAATATGTTGACCATAAGATGAGCCGCTCGAATCTCCTATTTTTAACTGACCATATTCCTAACATAGCAAGGAGAGAGACAGATATTTCTAACACCTCTGTGGTGCACACAAACACATACAATGTATATATGAGTGGAAAGAAAGTCCAACCTAGCGACATACTATTGGAGATTGTTGATAACAGTTTGTGCCGAGTGTACCAGTACAAAGGTAAATGTTCCGCGGCACACCAGCAGTCTTTGTGTGCATGTAAATAGAAATACTTCGACGTGCCTCACAATTATCCGGCGATTTGCTACACTAAACGAAACCAGCGAGAACAAAGTCACAGAATCTACGACTTGTTTACAATAACTAGAGGCCAAAATAAAATAATTGGACAATAAAACCCATTCACAGATTACAGATTTTGAAGCATGACTGAAAGTGAATTAGATTTTAATCGCACTGCATTTTAAAATTCTAAATAATGAATTTACTTGTTATCGCTTATCAAGTATGGAGTGATAAAACATCCAAGTTGGTCTTACCTGGGCTGTAGGAATAGCCCCCGTGCATGACAACATCAAACACTATAGCGTGGGCACTGGCCAGACACTAATACTGGATTGGATTATGTTAATATTGCGATATTACTCTAAATAACTGGCTAATTTATTCGAATATATTGTTTTCAATTGAGTGAAGCCAGATACATACATATAGCATGTTTATGGTCAAGCCACAGGAACTAAAACTGAACAGCTCTAACTTATATTATTATCACTTCTTTATACAACACGTTATTTTAAAATAATTAACAGGAATACTGGCTTACAAGTTATACGTTGATAAAATGTTAATATTTTCAGAGATAGGCCTATACCACAAGAAGAAACAATGACGTTCTTTACAGTATGCATTTCTATACAGTACTGCGGACACTGGGCAGTTCGTAGCCTCTTTCGTGTAGTGATATCGTGAAAGGAAGCGTGTGTATACATGTTATTAGTATACCAAGCAAAACACGAGAAACATAATTAACTTAACGAAGTACGTTCGTTGTCGTATGTAGCGGTCTACGTTTATTACTTTATTTTGACTGTACACGTGACTTATATTATACAAATTATGTCATATTATATTTTATTATAGTCTATCGTTTACGGCATCTTGTTCAATATGATTGAAGCTCTCGTAAATTACATACTAATAGAATAACTTACTATAAAATAGTATTACATATACATTTAACTTTTAAAAGGATTTGACTGCATTTATTTTAGACTCACTAAGTAAACATTTCGACAACCTTATCAAGTACTCGAGGAATATATGAAGAAGAAGACGAACGATCAGTATCCTACATGCTAGCTACCTTTAGGATCAGCAACCATAGCAACCAGACTGAAGCAACATGTTGGACATTTGACACATGTTAAAGATTCTAGTTTTTATGATGGTGAATGAAGTTGATTTATAGTGAATGATGAAGTAGTTGTACAAGTTCGGTTACTATCAAATTGTAGAACTCTTGAAATACTAGAGTGTAGAAACATTCATGTGTAACGGTGTCTGATATAAATTGTGTTATCGTCTGTAATATTGGTTTTATGCTAAATGTTAACACTGAAAATTATCGGTCTGACAATTATATTTCAAAGAAATATTGATACGAATTTATGGGGCTTCTTCAGTTAATCCTCGTATGTATCTAACATGCTATACTTATTGTATCTTTAGAGAATAACCCACGAGATACGAGTTATTATTTTTATACAGACGATCCTGCTAACTCGGAAACACTTTAGCATATCGCATGTGAAAGCAAAAGGCTATTATATGTCGTCAGACGTATGGTTTCTGACATTGCACTCAAGGTGTGTCCATCTATCGACCGTTCATTCATTCATTCATCATATCAATGTCATGTCACAGAACCATACCTTTATGTGGCATTCCAGCGTGTATGTAATAACTAGCCTATGTACCCTCTAACCAACAAGCCAACCAGGGAAGGTTAAGATATAATATGCGCACAGGGATACCTGGATTACAAATCTGCCTAGATACAGTTTACTAAGGATAACCAGATTGCCTGGACACCGTGGGATGGAGTATTAATACTGGGATGTACTGACGTGCAGTCTTTGTCGTGATCAGTGTCTTTGCACGGTGTAAATGGACGAAGATGAATTTATCATTTCTGTTTATGTTATTATGTGCTACTGGGCATATGTAGTGCTATGATACAGAGGTATGCTGGCATTACTTTTGCATTAGGTTTACATGTCTATTGTGCATTTAATCCGTCAGTTGATGATATTATGCATCCTGTTTATTTCCTAGCATCGGGGAAACATTCAGTATTAAACACATTCATACTTCGTCCAGGCTTAGCAATACGAAAAGCTTACATACTATCATACTGTCTTAACTCAAACAGTATGCGCATAACTACTGGAACAAGTCTCGTCTTATAAAACAAATTCATTGTTTACTACACAAATTACCATGTATGTTCCTTAGCCGTGATAACGTGCATGGATCTTCATACGTGATTCAGTGGTTTCGAGTCCCACTCAAGGCAAATATATTTAGAAAATATAGTAGTTCCACATTCTTCAACCTCAACTGGGCTTCATATGCCCTCAGCTGGGTTTTATATGCCGTATAATGCTGCAAGCTATTAATTTATGGACTTTATATGGATTTTGGGGAATATAAAGCCCAGCTGGCAAATAGTGAGCCATGATTTAAATGTCCATAACTACTGGAACAAGTAGTTATACTTTATGTTACATGTTTGTTATCCATTTGCATATTGTTATTAATGGGAATACAAGCTCTACTCTTTTTGTTGTTGTTATTCACATATGTCAGAGACGTAAAGTACAGATCTTCTTCTTCTTCTTCTTCTTCTTCTTCTTCTTCTTCTTCTTCCTCCTCCTCCTCCTCCGTCTTCTTTGTAGCAACATGTATATGTAGTTCAAACAACAGTTATGCGTATGTCAAAAGTCATTGTTTCTATCACAACAACGCGTCAATGTTTAGTCATAGGAAATACTACCTAGCTGTACCTATCCTTTGTGATAAGATTCCTAGATATCCTGACAATGGATGATTCCGGGTTCACATCTGAACGTATTAATATAAAGCAGAGATAACACTATCGTCAGTATCAAAGGCGGTGACAAGCCACAAACACCACGAGAACATGGACGCGGCTATCAGACTCCAAGTAGTAGAACTTCTCAGTATAATATTAATATTGGTCACTACCTGTTCAGGTAAGATATGTTGTTATTATTAAAACATAATAATTCTTTTAACTTTCAAATAATAAAATCAAACAAACTGCTACTGCAAAAAAAAAAAAATGGACACTTTAAATTTACTAGATAAACTCGAGATCTCCAGGGTATATGCGGGATACATGGAGGGAAACATCTGGGTGGTACAACCCACTGTGCATGGGTGGCGCAGATAATCCAATGGTGGTGCAGCAGCGGTTCAAGTGGTTTACGTGTTGGTATTAGTCAGAGAACAAGAACATTGATGATTCTGATACACAAGTAGTTTCGTCGGTGGATTAAATTTACTCCGAGGGAGACTTTCCTGGTACGAGTTCGTGAGGTTATAGAGCATGTACACAACCTTTACTAAATGGTATGGTTGTTTCAATCCTAAGGACTAACACATTTAATTTCTTATACTAATATGTATACATGTATATGTATAATTACCGATGGTATTGAGAGCATGCATTGTATTATAATCAACACAATGTCCAAATAACCATTAACTTGGCTGTTCATGGATACCGGAATTGTTCAAATAAATATTGTTTAAATATAAATAGTCAACACCACTTTCAACCATCAGGGAGATTCGTCCACAATGGTGTGCCTGCAAATGATCTAAAGGCTCCAGACCAAATACCACATATGGTTAACATACAAGATGCCGCCGCAAAGGTTCGAGCAGCAGCTACAAATATGCCAACCAGCAACTCACCATCGACGACCACCGCCGCCACCACGACACCGGGCCATCCAAAACCAAATGTGAACATCAATATAGCGACCCCCAGCACCACGCAGACCACATTCAAGTGCACAGCTGGGTTCTCATCACCACAGTACACCGCCACCATTAAAGAAAACGTAAGTGAAACCATCTATGTATAGCAGTGCAAATATGATTTGTAAAACTAAATTCAACGCTCACAACATTGCTTATGAGCCACTCTAAAACCAACATATTACAAGTGTGACACTTTGGGATACAATATGGGAAACATTATGGGAACCTATATGTGGCACATCACTTCTACAATACTTTAACACTGGCCCTAGTTGAGGATATATATATAACCTTATGCACAAATAACACATATAGTATGCTATTAATATAACTTGTAGTACTATTGGTAAGACTTAGGTAGAAACGTCCTGCAACCACGTATATTACATGTTGTTGCTACATTACCGGTAATGACCATTAATTAAATAAGGTAATGCGGAATAGAAGAATACAAACGAGGAGTGATATGACTAAGTAAGAGAAACATTACATCCAAATGTCAGCCACAGTCCTAGTAAGACCCATGCAGCAGTCTGTGTAGTGCAGCCAGCAGGGAATGGGTACCCGGTGGGATGAGACGACATTGAATGCTAGCGCCTGTATCAGGGCAGGTTAGGTTGCATACTTCACAGGGAGAGAGGAAGCGAGTACACACGGAGCCAGTGACGGGGTCATTAGGGTTTAGGTTTTCTAAATAGACTTTTGAGGAAGCTTTCTAGTGTGACATTGGAAAGCATATTACAATAATTTATGATTTCAGACTACGCATGGAATTGTGAACGCTATTCAAGTGACGCCGCCAATTAACACATGCAAAAACGAGACCGATGTCATCTACACACTGAAGGGTATGTGATTGGGCATGATGCACACGTGTGTACGTGTTTGTGTATGTGTATCTGCGAGCATGACATTTTACTCAGTAAAGTTACTCAACTTCTTACGGATTTATATAAAACCTTACAGTAACTTAACTGAATCAGTCCATATGTTACAACTTTTCAGATTTCACAGGCAATGGAAACGCACCCAGCTTGTGGATCGACAACAGAACCGGTCAAATCTATCTAAATGGCACTTTTGATTATGAAAAGCAGAAATTTCACCGTCTATTCTTCTCACTGACGGTAAGTCTTCTCAGCAGACAGTAACAGACACATGCAGACATCTGGAGACATCTGGAGACATCTGGAGACATCTGCAGACACTAGCAGACATGAGTAGATATGTCCAAGGCGTAGTGGACGTACTGATATATCATAGGGGAAATTCTTGTCTTGACACACAAAAACCCAACTAACCTTTTAATTATCTTAATAATAATAATAATAATAATATTATTAATAATAATAATAATAATAATAATAATAATAATAATAATAATAATAATAATAATAATAATAGTAATAATAATAATGATAATAATAATAATAGTAATAGTAATAATATTAATAATAATAATGATAATGTAGTGTCCCAATATATAATTGTTGATATTAGTCACAACACGATTCCATAATTAGTCGAAGCACCATGCCATGTTACTATTAGATGTGCTCCTTTCTTTGTATACGATTTGTTACAGACTGGTCCCGAGCACATCATTGTTATTAGAAAGTCAGTTGGATATGGGATTTTAATAAAACCTATTTTACCTCATCTCTACAAGGACTTGTAATTGCATCTACTCAACACACGGTATCAATTCAATTGTCACAATGAAAATAATCAACGTTTAATAGAATTCACTGCTGAAACTTTGTATGTAAAAGTTATTTCCTTGTTCCATTTTATAATAGAAATGGGCGTGTGCAGGGGGAGATTGGTTGCGGAGGATAGTTTTAGAAGTTGTTCCTTGTAATTGTGTATAACTCACGTAGGGAGACGAAGACAAGTGACGACGTAGAGACGAGACTACTAGTGCGATTCCCGCTGGTAAAAGTCTTTAATAAATATTCATATTTGTCCCTGGTCGCGAGGGGAATTCATAGACGTAGAGAGAGTGTCGAGAGGGTGCTCCTATGCTCAGCTGTGTTTATGTCATAGCAAGTTCTGGTCTTGGGTTCGCTTGGATAAATTCCTCCCGCTGTTTTACATAGGCTAACTCCAGGCGACTGTCAATAGGGTAAAGCAAAGCTCACTTAGATTCTACATATGTTTTCTTCAGACGCCAATATGATGACTGCACTGGGGTGACAGTTCACGTGATTTTCATTATTACTGTCCCATTAAACAGGAATTATAAAAATAAAAAATAAACATTTCCCTAAAAAACATCATAACAATTATAGATAGAAATACCTTTAGATTATTTTACCGTATTTTGTATACTGTACTTTGTTATTTGAGAGAGAAAAAAGTTGAATGGTTACAATTAACTTAAATTAATTGATAAGGATATTTGTATTATTGTAATAAGCTATGACAATATATTGTAAATGACAATTATAACTTACCTTATATGTATGGCTGGAAACATAGTCTTCATGAACGTTTTCTATCAAGTAAAGGGAACTGGTTCCAAAATTAGCTTAGGTAGTGCTTCCTTTTACTGATTCTGCTTCTATACAAGACTCCCCCACACCTGTCTGAAGACTTGGATTGCGGGATATACCCGAAATTGAGGGACAACCGTCAGAGTGCGAAGTTCCTATCACTTGCAATGTACTTAAACTAGCTTTCAATTGCAGTAGGCGTGGCTTTGAAGCCACGTGACTCCAACGACACCCCTGATTGGATTTGCGGGCAGTCAAGCCGCTGCGAAGCCTTTAAAGTCTGTACTCAGTGTATATATAGGTTCCTAATATTGTAAATTACCATGGGAAACCCGAGTTTCAATGAATTAAGATGCTAGATATCATCAGGTAGGGCTTCGCCGACCTTCTGTTGCCACTATCGGATTGCGTCTCAATACGATGACGAAAGGCTGGCGTCTGTACGGGTGGATCATATTATTAAATTTTAATAATGATAATGCTATACAAACAGGCGTTGTAGTTATTTCATGTTACTACAACTAGATCAGAAAACCAAGAGTTTATTATACCCGAATGAACAGAGAGAGGGGTTAGGTAGAATGTTATGTTAAACGTCAAGAGCTTTGGCTATGGTTCTAGGGCATAGAAGTGCTGTAGATCCTACACGCGTTATTCGACACCGCATCGTTGTTTGCATCGCAGCGGGAGAGGTAATTGTTCCTTGATTGAATTAAATAAACACAGAAAGGGGGCTATCTGGCCATACCGGCTATTGTGGGATGTTAAGCGAAGCAGTTAGGCTACGGCGATAATTCTCTGTTTAGAAGTTGACTTTCTCGGCGTGAATTAGTCGGTGGCAAATCATGGAGTGATAATTGCAGTCTTGACCGCTCGTTCCGCTAAACAAAGCACGTGACGTTGTGGGGGTGCCAGTCCACCTCCATCCTCACCCCCGGGATGTCCATGCCCAGTATTAGCTGTCGCTCACACCCCCGATAATAACGCGGCGAGACTCTGGGGAACAGATCGTCGTACTAATCGACGGATCAAGCTCTTTCAGGGATCAGTTCACTCAGGGCGTCACCATCTTGTGGATTTGCTTCAGAATTCCATCCCTACTAAAGGTCTGTCAATTACAATTGATGTCAATGATATTTGGTGTGTGGGGCTTGTGTGTGCGTAAGGAAAGAAATGGCCCTCTTTATGTACAACGCCCACTTCTTGAACAGTTGTGATGGTCAAATTGGAATCCGCGATGGCCACTAAATGGCAACCACGCCCAGTTCCACTATTGTCAGGCTGTTTAGCGATATTACTGTAATTAGGAACCGGCACGGCTGGTCTTCATATTGCACAGATTTAGACAAATATTGCACGCACCTGTATCGAGACAGATGGACTAAATGAGCTACGATGCATAAATTGATATTTCAATAAAGCAGTGCCACTCTGGTTCATGAGCTACTAAAGCATTGGAGGGTGCATGAATTTGAAATTCGTTGAATTATAATATAGAAAATTAAATTAAATCTATCAGAAAATTTAGTAGCAGAATTTCGAAAACTGCACCTTATGTTTTATTATGATGTTCTACATAACTATGCATTAATTATATTCTCAGTTATCTATTTATTGTTAATCCACAATAATATAACAACGTGAATGATGATAAATGCATAAGTGCTGTACACTTACTATTGTTGTAATAACCAAAGCGAATAACCGATTAGAATAAACAAATATTTGACAATAACAAACACAAATTTTACGATTAGAATAACTAAATATTTAACAAAATAATTATTAACTAGATTTATATTTGTAATGAATATATAAAGAGCATAAACTATAATTCATACAGCACCGAACCACAGGTAATATCTAATATTAATCTCTAATATGTCAAATTCAACGCGTTTTACGTAAACTTAACTAAAGAAGAAACTCAATATACGTACAGATGGAACACCAAATGGCATCACGTGACACTATTCACTGCGGTATTAATACCATACCACCGAAGTACCGAATACAGATAGCAAATGCAGATTCCTTAATGAGGTGAATAGATAAGGGAGTATCCTGAAAACAGTCCGGCAGCGTGCACTATAAAACATATGGTTAACATACATCACCTTAACGCAAAATTGTGTACAGCTAATGACCATACGAGTGTCTTTTTTTCAGTGTTTCCAGTGATAACGTGGACTGTTTTAAAAGAAACGTCCGTCCAGGGCAGATTGTAGATTGTAGATTGACAGTTTCGATCACAGCGAGTCTCGCGTATAAATCCGACAGAACAATACAACAGATATGCTATTAATATGCTTTTTGTTGTTGCACTTTTATTGCTTTGTTGCGACATATATTAACTGTGTACTTTTTGTGATTTAAACATATTTTTATTCAGCACAGAATGAGGATTGGCGTACTTATTTAGTTTCAAGTAGCTATTATTATTATTATTATGTTTCAATTAACACATTGGAGTAGATCTTGACATTATTATTTTACAGTGGATCATAACATTATTAGTGATTTATACGATTTATGCATTTCATCCTAGCAGTTTTTTTCTGATTTTAAAGATGTGGATGTCTACATTTACATCTCAACATTTTTGGTGATTTTAATTCTGCAAGCATTTGTACACATTCATCCTAACAGTTTTGATGGCCGTAAAGATACAGATGCTCACATTGGACATTGCATCCCAACATTTTTAATGGATGTAAAGATATATATAGTTGTACACATTGCATCCTAACACTTTTGGAAATTGTAAAGATATCACTAGCATCATGAGGTCGCTTGACTTCATTAAATATTACTTATGAACTTATTGACTGTGATGTATATACAAAAGAACCATCCTTGAAAGTTCAAATAATTAAATATTAATTGACAGCGAATTAAGAGTGTTTTAATTAAGATTCTGTTTGTATAAACGGACATTATCAACTGGCAGGGCGAGAATTTAATTGAGGTCCACCTGATGACATATTGGGAGTGCACGTGTAAACGTTTGCACCACACGTGCGAGATGGAAAAGGCGTTGATGTGGAGGTATCCTGATGTTACGAAACGCCCGCATCGCCACATTGCGGAGAATTCTCATCAGCACATTCGTCTTCAGACCTCTGTGTGTGTGTGTGTGTGTGTGTGTGTGTGTGTGTGTATGTGTGTGTGTGTGTGTGTGTGTGTGTGTGTGTTTGTGT
>JAVCKZ010071434.1:0-13771 GCA_034780755.1 Lepetodrilus elevatus
TCTTCTTCTTCTTCTTCTTCTTCTTCTTCTTCTTCTTCTTCTTCTTCTTCTTCTTCTTCTTCTTCTTTTTCTTCTTCATCATCAACATTATCATCATCATCATCATAATCATAATCATCATAATCATCATCGTCGTCGTCATCATCATCATCATCATTTTCTTCTTCTTCTATTCTTCTTCTCCTTCTATTCTTCTTCTATTCTACGTCTTTAATTGTTGATGTCTTCTTATTCTATTCCTCTATTTTCTTCATGTTTTTGTTGTTGTCGTCTTCTTTATTGTATCTATTCTTCTTCTTCTTCTTCTTCTATTCTACTTCTTTAATTGTTATGGTCTTCTTATTCTATTCCTCTATTTTCTTCATGTTTTTGTTGTTGTTTCAATTCAAAACTAAACTACATATCAAACATTACTAATCGTTTAGCTGTTATTCGTTACTATATAGAATACGGTCATTCATTGTTTTGTATTGATCAGCAATATCGTATTACTGTTAATATTATAGTAATGTTGTAATTTAGTTCTCACTTAGAGTGTAATTAGTTCCCTATGATGTGTATTGTAAGCATTATTATGATGGTCTTTGAGAAGAGACTTGTAATTTGAAAGTCAGTCTGGATAGCTGAAGGTATAGGAGACATCAGACACTTTTATAATCTCTGTATAATACGTAAATGTATACACATACACGAATACACCAACTTATATATAGAGCCATCTAACAATGTATAATGTGTCGTATAATGCTAGTAGATAAGAAACCCAACGATCATCATCTCTTGCCTAACAAGAATTGAATAAGGTACCAGGGTATCGTTTCTCGAAGCTCTCTTATCCACCATAGCGCTCTCTTTGCCGATAGCCAATACACTGCTAAGCCTGCTATGGTCTCTTAGCGGATAAGAGAGCTTCGAGAAACGATACCCTGGTACTCAAATTCTACAAGCTGTTGGTAGATGATAAATAAGCATTCACTTTGCAGATATAACTCGCACCAATTGACTTGCCAGGCGAAAATCATAGGACTTAACTTCCCTCTCATGTTATTATATACCACAGACAAGCGCACTTACATCGTTGTGAGCCGGACATTGATAATGTAAAGATCCTCGGTTACATAAACGCATGCAAGCAAGACATACATTTATGAATATCGAACATCCACGAGAATAACTTCCAAAGAAATATCCCTAGATTCTCATGGACATGGAATTATTGTAGATACTAGACGCTAGACTATCTGCAGTGATTATTTTCTCTTCCAACTACGTCGCTGTACAGTGCACGCGTTTCCCCATCGATTGAAAAAGAATCTCTTTTCCTCCCCGTGTTGAATGAAACGTTGTCTTCATCCAAATGGCTTACACTCAGAGATCGGAAATGTCCCGCTCTACAATGGAACACGCGTACCAGGGACTCCGGCCAAATTGTCTTCGGATATAAAAAGATAACGTGCTCCAAAACCGACAGCAAGTTGACATGTGTAAATGTTTTACGACGTTAATAGCACGCAATCAATGATCGGATTCGATAATTGTGTTCGTTAGTCCGGGCCGATCCTCGTGTAGAGTGGTCGGATATCCAGTATCTGTGTCGCTATGCGCAGATACTTGATCAGGTTTCTTTTGGGGCTCAGTGTACTTTCTGGATATGTGTATTTATTGAACCATCGAAATCCGATCTATGGCGAGTCTTAAATCTTGGTTTGAATGTCGGAGGAATGAATATGTGATACAGTGAATGTGACCAGCAGAGAGATAATCTGATAGCATGTGTATATATAACTTACATGAAATACCCAAGCAATACAGAGCTATTGATACTACTACGTCTAACTGTTCCATAAATCAGAAAAGAAGACCCGATTCAAGATTCAATGCTTGATAGATACTACGTCTAACTTTCACAATGCCGAGAAGCATCAAAGAGGTATCGCCCAATGTTTGATACCTTGCACGCCGGTTGTCCACAAAAACAGCAAGGAAACATCTTTCCATGTGTGATGTATTCTTGCAACCCCGGTCATTATGACTACACTTCACATCTTCATAGTCATAACGGCCGGTGTTTCGAGGACGTGTATGATGCCACATATAATGTTTACCAAAATAATAACAAAGGGGAAATCCCCCAGAGCAACAACACAAACGCAAAAAGAAATACTTTGTACAATGCTTGAGACCATGCTAGAAAACACTAACGCAGCAAATAGCTACATCCCAATTCTTTATATCACGCCTAACTTTCAGAAAGCAGCAAATACCTACATCCCAATTCTTTACATCACGCCTAACTGTCAGAAAGCATCAAATACCTACATCCCAATTCTTTACATCACGTCTAACTTCCAGAAAGCAGCAAATACCTACATCACAATTCTTTACATCACGCCTAACTTCCAGAAAGCAGCAAATACCTACATCACAATTCTTTACATCACGCCTAACTTTCAGAAAGCAGCAAATACCTACATCACAATTCTTTATATCACGCATAACTTCCAGAAAGCAGCAAATGCCTACATCACAATTCTTTACATCACGCCTAACTTTCAGAAAGAAGCAAATACCTACATCCCAATTCTTTACATCACGCCTAACTTTCAGAAAGCAGCAAATACCTACATCACAATTCTTTACATCACGCCTAACTTTCAGAAAGCACGCCTAACTTTCAGAAAGCAGCAAATACCTACATCACAATTCTTTACATCACGCCTAACTTCCAGAAAGCAGCAAATGCCTTCATCACAATTCTTTATATCACGCCTAACTTACAGCCAATTCTTACAGCTAAAACTTTACACCACGCCTAACTTCTGGAAATCAGCAAAGAGACGTCCTTAATGCCAAATACAACGTCTATCTTTCACAGACAATACTATTCTTGAGATTGCCTGGAATAAGGTGCCAAAGTTTACATCTATAGGAATGGAGAATATTACAGATATAAACATATCAGACACGTAGTTCTCTCTCAGGCATAACCTATAGCATTTCAAATTTCCTCTAATATATTTGCCAAATGTAATGTATGATAATGTTAATGTTCTCAAGTATAGGACCTGTACACTTAGTATACGCTTTGTGATATTTGAATATACGAGTATTTATAAGCTATGTATGAACTATGCTGGAAGAACCATTGGAATAATAAGGTTAAATACATAGTATAGATCATATTTCAATTCATATTTCAATAGAGAAACGCTAGCCTATAGTGTATATGCCATGCAAAAGCATTGATCAATCATGGCTTAACAAATGCACTAATCATCAAGTTGACTCTTTAAGCTAATTACTATAATGGGATATTAATATGCAATTGGATTTTTTTAAATATGAACTGCAACATGTGTCTGGGGGTGCTAGTAAATAATCCAGTCATTATCACTGCTTCGTAAAATGTTCAGAGCCTATCGCAATACAAAAAGGTCTGGAAGCAAAAAAAAACACAAATCGTTTTGTGCTCAATGTTGTAATTATATTCGAAGGCCGTGTAATTGATGCGTGATAAAAGTAAATATTGGAAACACCGGGACGATTATGAATACAGTAGGCTATATTTATTCACAATATTTGGTTAGTAAACTGCCAGGGGCACATTTGACAAATAGGCCTAACGTAAGGGGGAAAACATTGAAAAAGTACAAATATAACCAAGAGATTGGGAAGTTTTGTGTACCACATCGAGTTGCATCAGAACCACGTGTTCAGATGGTAAAAGTCAGAAACGCATTACCCGAACGCATTAAGCCGAAATTTTCTGAATGTGACCAATCACGTGACTAGGAAGCTGTCCGAGACTGAGAGGGGTCGCCGACAAAAGGCAACCGGGCGACACAAAATCGATACTGAGGAAAAAACGGAATGTGAATGATTCAGCTGAACCGCTCGGCATCGGATAGCGGGTTTGGGTTCTTTTCGACGATGAATTATTCATGGCGCAGATTGTACGATATGAACAATGGGATTAAATAGCACTCCTAGAGGCTCATCTTTCGCAATGCAGCAGTATACACAAGCAATCCATTCAAATTAAATTAACACGAACACTGTCTCTGTCAAAGTGGGCAAATATTCTTGAATATTTCAGCTAATAATGTACGTGCAATAATTAAATCAAATATGCACGTTGTGTTCAGTTTTATGTGATCTCAAAGATTAAAGATGCATATTTGTGTGTGTGTTCCTGGTAACTAAGAGCTCATGTTATATTGCCGAATCTGGACTGGATCAATCAGAAAGCATCTGCCAGTGTCTTTATATCCAGGACGTTCAGTTTAGATTCTGTTCCACAGATACTAATTAAGGAATCGTCAAATTCATAGTCGTCTAATTTGGGGATTGTTTATATGCAACTTCTAAATTCATCATCGTTTAATTTGTTTTCTGTGTGCAATCAATAATTAAATTCTTCTGTGTTTATTTTCAAGGGAAATCTATGTAGATTAACGTTGTATTAATATGAACGACAAAAAGAAATTAGATTAATAATTACATAATGCTGTTCGCGTGTAATTATCCCATATACCGAATGGTTGGCCATTTATTTTCATTCATTAAATCGAAATTTTCTGAATGTATCGCCAGACGACCTTAAACAGAAGTAGCGTAATAAATCACCCTTCGTCCTTGATACAGCCGACATTCGTTTTTGACTATAAGGCCATGCCATTGAATTTTATCAATTAACCATTTGCCAAATTCCTCCAGAAAATTAGAACTTTTGTCGATATAAGCGCCATGAACTAAAAGTGGAATTGAATCTGCGGAGGGAAAAAAGTTCGATCCGGGTTTAACTTTTCTACATTTGGAAGCGAAAAGTACTGAGCCAGTACTTAGAGCACGTTCTCATTTTCTGGTTACAACCAACGAGGGACTTAAAATCGATTTCTTAAACTCCTCACGTCTCTGACTTTGGGAATTAAATTTTGCTGGGCGAGACTTCCGATATTGCGGCATCAGTTTGCCCCATGATGGCCGTAGTTTAGTCAAATCGACGTTTCGCTGCCACGGACTATCGGCGGGATCATATTACGAATTGACCGGAGAAAAAAAACACACACAAAAATGCTGTTTCCAAAGTCGCGTGAATTTAAAACGTGATGTATAGATCTGGCTGTCTCTCCTCCTCCGCTGATATTGCGAAATAAGTTGAAGAAATTTTATGAGCGACTCGTTGGGGATTCCTCCCTTTCTCGCTTCTCGTACCTATACATGAGTTTTGCCGAGAGAAATAAACGCCGATACGAGAAGGATTATACTTACGTAGAATGACGATCTATAAATCACGCGCAATTACCTTTTACTCGCGTAAGCGTTTTAACGGCTGGGGAGTATACCGAGCAAAGGAGAGGGATGAAATTAGCGTCCGCGGAGCACACACCTCTGACGGCCAGCGACCTGGGACGTACTCTATTCATAGTCCTGCATTTCCTACGACGCTAGCTCTGTGATAAGGCCCAGAGACACACTCGCACACAAAATCAATGCAAGAGGCGATTTAAGGAACATTCAGGTTCGCTCACAAACGTAAATTGTGCGTGTCCTTCTGACTGAATGAGTAGCATGCAGCGGACGTTCACCAACAGTGAATGAAAAGCCGTGTACGGTTCACACTGCATGGGCTATGGTACGAGGACCAGTGGAAGGAGCTGTGGTAAGATCATTGGCAAAGAGGACCAGAGGAGGGGGCTATGCTCAGTACAGAGGAGGGGGCTATGCTCAGACGGCAAAGAGGACCAGAGGAGAGGGCTATGCTCAGTACAGAGGAGGGGGCTATGCTCAGACGGCAAAGAGGACCAGAGGAGGGGGCTATGCTCAGACTGCAAAGAGGACCAGAGGAGGGGGCTATGCTCAGAATGCAAAGAGGACCAGTTGATGGAGGACTATACATTG
This sequence comes from Lepetodrilus elevatus, assembly GCA_034780755.1. NCBI lineage: Eukaryota > Metazoa > Mollusca > Gastropoda > Lepetellida > Lepetodrilidae > Lepetodrilus > Lepetodrilus elevatus. The sequence continues at coordinate 5,902 of JAVCKZ010071434.1, forward strand.
TTGCGGAGACTGCAACGACACCAAAGGAAGGGATTATTTGCTCAAACTGACAAGGATACCAGATGAAGGGATATTAGGCTGCAAAGAAGAAGGGGTACTATGTTCAGACTGCATACGAAACCAGAGGAAGGAGACTATGCTCAGAGTGTAGATGAGAGGAAGAAGACCGAGTGGGAGGAAGGGGTCAAGAAGGAGGAAGGAAGGTGAGGAAGAAGAAGACGAAGATGAGGAGGTTATGAAGGACGACTAGTAGCAAAAAAGCAATAGGTAGCAACTTTGGTATTGGCATGTACTGGAATCAAAGCGGGATAACAAACAACACAGGGGTGAATCCCAAGAGAGATTTCGAAGATCACGCAAGGCTGTTCCGACTGTCAAACCCAAAGCAGGAAGTGATGGACACGCAGTCAGGCCCACAAAGCCCGCAGGGGGGTGTCAGTGGATCGACGCGGTTGCTGACGATGCCGATCTTATTCTGGTTGCGGGACTCATGTAGTTTCGGAACACTAGATAACGAAAGACGTGGAGACTGGCCTGTATCCATTCATCATCTCGGTAGCAGACGACAGACAAGCGTCAGAAGCGCCGCGAGTTTCTCTTCGCAGATACGGTTTCGTCCAACTGTGCAGGGCCTTCAAGACTTATCGATGCCAGTCTGCCAAAATACCGCGTTACTCTTTCTACACGAAGCGAAATTCCCCAAACCGAGAAACAGTCCAGAGCATCTGCGCCATCAGTTAGGAGTTTGCATAATATCCGTCAACAGAGGGCGCTGTAGCACCAGTTGCCCGGATCTACGAGGAATTGAGAGTTTTTTTCTGAGAAGTTGAGAACTACGCTGGATATTTAAGTTATATTCCATTATCCCAGGACGCTTTGTGATACGTATCAGTCTATTCTAAAACCAAGTAGAAATCAATGTAGCCTAATGTGGAAATGCAGTTAGTTGAGATGTAAAAGTACAATACTGACTGAGCCCATTAGTAACAAGACACCACGTGGTAGTATTGCTTTTCTGGTTAAGTGACAACTATTCCTGCATAGCTTTACACATCTATAGTTACCTTATCACACTGACTATTAATCTGACGAAGCACTGATACAACTATTTTGGTATTCGTGTGTTTGCGCTATTGATATGTTATAATTTTCCGCTCAATGTTTATACACGTATACAATAGTACAGGCTTCTACTATAAATACCTTTGCAAACCCAGCAGAGAATGGGTACCCGATAGGATGACATGGGCATGTGAATGCTAACCTAGCGCCTTGAATGGCAGCTTGGGATGTATACTCCCCATGGAGTTGAGAAGGAAAATGACAGCACTTGATCCATTCACCGGGGTAATACTGTCGGATATATGAACAAGCTTTCGAGCGTAGATTTGGCGAAATATAAATTGACTGTAAAAGAATATATTGGCTGTAAAAGAATTAAACTTTCTTTCTGTACTAATATCTATCCTCTGGTACATAATCTAATTACTTAGATTATGTCTCCAGACCAAGACTGCGCATGTCCACCAATGAACAGAACAAGACATTTCCATTTATTTCTTCCGATTCCGATTTCATTTAATTTACCGGAAAATTGAACTGTCCTTGTACTATGAATGTTCGGACAGACAACTTTCTCATGAAGTGAACATGAAATGTAGCTCTACAAATAAACAGATCATATTCTACTTTTAGAAACAATGTTGAGTACGGACGTGCGGACATCCTATAACTTCTCAGGATCTGGATTTCGATGAAGTATTGTCTCAAGAACAATTAGTTTCCTGCTTGGTCTCTCTACAATACCATGAGATCGAGTATTCGATTATAGACGGGTGGGTGACCGAATAGGGATACAATAACTCTGAAATCACCTAAACTCCAACCGTATGAATAGTGTAGTCTATGACTGGTTGGAGTTAACATGACTAAGACTTGTCTTCAGAACATTCTGTTTTCTGCTTGTTCTTTCTGTTGTACCCCTACGAGTTCAAGTATATTTGAGTATAGGTGGGTGGGTGAATGAAATACGAATACAGTATATAGCGGGTAGAAGCTAGACTGTTGGGCTATCCTATACGAAATTGCATACCTCTATATGGTCACCTAAGTAGCAGTGTTCGATTATAGGTGAATAAGAAAACAATATAATATACATAGAGCCTGCAACTGGGCTATCCTGTACGAAATTGCACAACTCCATAGTCACCTCGACATTATTCGATTATAGGTGTATAAAAAATACAGTATCATGACTACATAGAGCCTACAACTGGGCTATCCTGTATGAAATAAATTACATAGCTCTACAGTCACCTTCATTCCAACCGCATCAATGGTGTAGTCTATGACTGAGAGTTAACATAGCTATAATGCTTGTCTTCAGAACATTCTGTTTCCCGCTTCTTCTCTATGTTATACCCCTACGAAGTCGAGTATTCGATAATAGGTGGGTGAGTGATTGAAAAGGAATACAGTATAATAAATATAAATAATATAATCTATTTATATAACGCCGAGTTCCAGCTAGGCTGCTCACAGGCGCTTAACATTATACCTGCCTAGGGAGCGGTTCGCTGTGAACACGCAGTCACCTAGACGAGGTATATAGACAACGTTTCAGATATTAAGCAAGATACACTGTTGTGAACAAGGGAGTTTTGAGGGCTTGCGGAAAGTCAAGAGATTTAGCAGCTTTAACGTATAGAGCCTGCAACTGGAATAGCTTGTACTAAATTAATTACATAGCTCTAGAGCACAACCTTGACTTGTCTTCAGAACATTCTGTGTCCTGCTTGTTTTCTGTGTTATATAACCCTACGAGGTCTAGTATTCGATTATATAATCCTACGAGATCGAGTACAGTATTCGATTATAGGTGGGTGGATGAGTGACTACGAATACAGCATGTATAACTACAACTCCAAACTTATGAATGGTGTAGTCTGCTATGACTAAGGTTATAGTTAACATGGCTAAAGTTTATATTAGTTAAGGCTACCTCGGAGCTGTATATGTCGTTTGGTACAGAACACCGTGATCCTGGAGGGATTCTCCTCTCGTGCATGTATAGGATAATCAATGACCAACACACGATGGATCTACTCAACTCCGTATATACCTTGTCCGCATTCATGGCTTTCTAGATTTGATTTTGATAATCCACTGACTGGTGTATGGGAAACATTCCGAGATGAATGGGTATATAACGATCTGAAAGCTTCAGACTGGCGAATTATACTATCACGTGACCGTAGCACATTTTCTCTAATGATTTGTTGGTTCTCGCATTGACTAAGTAGGATTTGGAAACAAATATGTCGATTTTGGCGCGATGCCCATCGAACCGATCTGAAGCAAATCCAGCAAGACGCCAAGAAAGGTTGAATCAGACTTCCGTCTTCTTCGATCAATTTAACATTCTGTCTTTGAGCATACATTTGCTATGGATCCATTTCCGTTTTTTTTTTAAAGTTTTCTTTAAATAAAATATAATAAAAAATAAAATTCGATAGCTGTATTCATATGCGTGACCTTGAGAATGTGTTGTGACCTTGACCTTATGTCCATTATCCGAAGATGTCTGCGGCGTGTTGGAGAACAGGGTGATAGTAATGGCACTTTGGTTCAGGAATTACTGTTTATGTTATTTTCCCAGGACGATATACCGTCTTCAACGAGATGATGCAATTTCACTATTATCGCCGCAGCGATTCTCTGGTCAGACCATTACGTTGAATTAAGACCAACACGGAGTGCTCGCTTCTTCTCTTCTCCCATAAACACCGGGTTCGAGTCTCGAGGTCAGTTGTGTAATGAAGACGACTAACCCCAGCTAATGGCGCTTCTCAATATAGAGGACGTACCAACTTGGATGCGAATAAATCAATTTTATGGCAGAAATTTCCAACCAATTGTAAGATGGCCGACACGCTTCACCATCCCGCACTGTCAATAGCTTCGTCCGTGACTGAAATTCAGCAACACCAAATTTAGAGTGGCCTTCGATCTTCTTTAATGGACCTCGCTTAGCGAAATTACTCCCACTCCCCAACCAAAAAGAAAGAAAGGGAAAAAAAGAAGAAGAAATTACAGACCATGGTTGGATTTCGGATTTCTTTCCTCTCCGATGAAATGGGTACTTTCGACACCTATGAGAAATAGGACTCGTTAGGACCTACTACTTCAGATTGAACCGGACACCGTAAATCCAGATCTATGTAAAATTGCGAACGTTATCAGCCGAGACTCTTCCTTCTTTTATATCTCGTGGCATTGGGTCTCCAGGGATCAGATGAATTAGCAGGATCGTGGCAAATGTCGTCCTGCAATTTCATTATGCTTGGCCACGCATCAGTGCTCACAGACAAGGGCTGCGTGAAGTGGACAGAGCGCCTAGAACACTAGCCGGTGGCAGATGAATATCTGCCCTCACGTCTGTCGTGCAGAGCTAAATTATTACCTCACATCACGCAAAATGGAATCCGAGGGAAGCTGATTGTCCATTGTTCGTTGTTCTTGGGTTAACAAATCGCTCCCTTCCAGCGGAGATATGCCTGCCCGTGGACACCAGACGACTGCGCAAGAACAGGTTGGAACAGGAGATGTTTCAAGTCTGACCACAGATGGCGCGGTCAAGTACGTCTTATGTGGTAGGCTATATTGCAGTGTCAGTGATATACAAGAACATCAAAGAAGAATAGATCGTCCTCAAATCCAGGTATTCTATGTCCAGATTTCAGAACTAGCATCGTCATTGTACTATTTGTCGCAGTGAAATAGTTTGTGGCCAACGGTGGTTATTGGTCTGAAAATGAGAACTTGAAAAACACAATTAGATTAAAGATCTACAGGCCGCTACCACCACCAGCATATCTACTGTTGCTGCTGATGTAACTGTTGTTGTTACCGATACTGCTGTTGCTGCTACCCCTACTACTATTAATATTACTACTGCTGCTGCTACTGCTGCTGCTACTGCTGCTACTTCTTCCACTACTTCCTCCTCCACCACCACTACAACCACTAGGTACTACCTCCATTACTATTACTACTATTACTACTACTACTACTACTACTACTACTACTACTATCACCATGCACCACAACCACAAACACTATGTACTACCACCATTACTACTACTACGTACTATTACTACTACTATGTACTACTACTATGTACTACTACTACTACTACGACTACGTACTACTACTACTACTGCCACTACTACTGCCACTACTACTACTACATGCACTACTACTACACCTATCCTTAAATCATTGAGATGGCAAGGTACTTAACCACAGCAATATCGCCCTGTCGTGACACGGTCAGATAAGACCCCAGACTCTAATGGTAAATCGACTTCTAATCTAACTCTGCACTCTGCCACTCCAGACGATCTGGAGGGACAAACACAGATGATCGCATGCTGAATACTCTATTAGGCGAATAACCCTTGTCCTAACAGGGACTTGTCACGTACATGCTGAAAACATATGTCATAATTGGAACCCAGCGGTCGCTTTCTAATCGCATGACCGATCTACGTTGTGGTTTTCTTTTACGTATAGTAGGTAACTTCTATTGCACTTTCTAATCGGACGACCGATATAATATATTTTGCGGTTTTCCTGTGTATTAGGTAACCAGCTGGTAACGTCCTACTGCACTTTCTAATCGCATCACCGATCTATGTTGTGGTTTTCTTTTATAGTATTATAGGTAACTTCCTATTGCACTGTCTAATCGGACGACTGGTATATTTTGCGGTTTTCTTAAATGTAGTAGATAACTTTCTATTGCACTTTATAATCGGAAGGCCGATCTATCTTGCGGTTTACCTATATAGTTTAGTAGGTAAGATAATCAATTGGCTGAGGTTTTAGTACAGCCAACCGGAATGATTCGATTTGCAAGACGTTTGGGACATGTGGGAGGTTTGAGACGCAGTTGGTTAGGTATAGTTAGTTTACTTCTGAAGTATGCCTCACTGACAATGCTATATGGATTAAGAGAATGAATAGGAAATACATGTTAGTTGGCTGCAGTTGGTTGACATATACCACGACGTAATGCAGCTTTCTTTGAGTCACCGGTATTCGGTAACTGAGTCGCCGGTATTCGGTAACTGAGTCGCCGGTATTCGGTCACTTTGAGCGTATTTGTTTCATCACACGCCCAACCCTAGGGTGACGGCCGAGTGATGAAATTAGCCACTGACCCAACACTCATGATGATACGAATACCCTCATTGGCTAATTTCATCACTTGGCCGGTATTCGGTCACTTTGAGTTACCGTATTCGGTCACTTTGACTCACTGGTATTCGGTCACTTTGAGTTACCGTATTCGGTCACTTTGAGTCACTGGTATTCGGTCACTTTAACAATAGGATAATAATATGTCAATGACTAGATTAGAGACTCAGATTAGCAAGCGTGGCTGGCATAGCAATCATTAGCATTGAAGACGTCCATTACATTAAGTATTAAATACGCTTTAAATATGTTATTACCATGACATTGGATTTGAATTATTTAAGATTCCATAAACAAAATGTTGGTGTAGCATGTAGTCTACACCGGAAGAGGCACTGCATGCATATTGAACGGCGGTAAATTATTTTGCACTTATCGGGATCAATTCGGATTTCAGGCTTGGAAAGAGCAATTAGTGTAATTAGTTCAAGCAATCCCCGATGTTGCAAGATAAAATCCAATTTACTCCGGTCTTTGTTAAATGCAATCAAATATTGATAATCCTAGACTGGGGTCTGGTTTTGGAAGGAGCGCAAAGGACACGCGGGCCCTGACTTAAGGCGTCGCATCCGGGTAAGCAGTGCTTTCCAGTTCAACATACAACGGATAGATTGGTAAACGGGTATACTTCGCCATGGAGCTGAACTATATCAATAGCTTGAAATTGGGTTTGAGACAACGTTCTGGAAGACGGTTAATAGTCATACAGTACGAAACACTATTCCCACCATTTCTTTTACCTAGGCTATAGGCCTACCATACTCGAACACAGGCCATTATGACTACACTTAACCTCGTGTAGTCATATTGGCCAGTGCTTCAAGGATGTAGGCTTAAATCAACGCTCATCACGTGCAAAAATAATCTACAGTTTTCGTACATTCTCCTACACCTATTAGATATGTCATTATTTATTTCTTAAATTATGGACCTACCGGTATCTTGTAACACGGCCACGGGTACCCAACTTAATTTCTATTAAAACACATAAATAATCTTGAACATGCCCTAAAACAAGTCCACGTTTATTGAAATTATTGCTGAAATAAAAGTGCAGTATCACCGTAAACAAGATCTACATTACGACATCGCATGCCTTCTCCTACTTTTGACGCCTCCGACGTTGCTTTTGACATGTTACCTGTAACTCAAAACACAGAGGTGTAACCAGAGTGTAACACACGAGCACTAGAACATACTAGAACCTATAAATCCTATATACCCGCCGTGTCATTTCGAATAGGAAATGCGATAGTTAGAATCTGATACCTACATCGTACCCATTTCCGGGATGTCGGCGATTCACCTCATTGGGTTACTGCGAAAATAGCCACGGAAAACAATAACGTGAGGCTTAGGCAGTGAAACGATTCACATGGGAACACAGGGAACATGTTTGGCTAATGGGAGCGAACACTGACAACAATGTGTGCCATGTATTGTTGGATACGCATATTACATGCTCGGCGTTAATAATTGCGTACAAAGGTACACCTGCAAGTCAGATATGGCCACAATCTCATTAAAATCAGATACGAAAATGGGTATTGTTCCTCGAAGCTCTCATGTCTACTACTAGTATACGAGACCATAAGGACTCTCGTATATA
>JAVCKZ010071445.1:0-13763 GCA_034780755.1 Lepetodrilus elevatus
CTCTCTCTCTCTCTCTCTCTCTCTCTCTCTCTCTCTCTCTCTCTCTCTCTCTCTCTCTCTCTCTCTCTCTCTGCTCTCTCTGCTCTCTACTCTCTGCGCGTGTGTTCATCTGTATTAATCACAACAATACTACTAAAATTGAGAATGCAGAATTATCAACATAATTATATTAATACTTGCTGCATTGGTCGCGAAACCGAACTATTTCTCGTGCAGTACAACGTAATGTGATTTCAAATGGGTGAAACTAAAATTCTTGCAAGTTAAAAATACTTCGTGGAATCGATAAAATCAATGTATCGATTTGAGAACATCCTGGTGTTGCAGCGTCTTAGCAAATATTCACCGAATAATTCTTGGGAAATAACTTTAATATCTGTTGACTTGCACACCGCTACGTGTATGTCGCTGCTGCACTCGGAATGCAGGCGGGCGAATATTTTCGCGTTTAAACAGACATGTCACCTACCAACTGTTCCCGTCGCCCATACAGAAGAAATAGCACGTGTAGGCACGCTGTCCAACCATGCAAAAATACAAGTTGGTCGCAGATTGTCTTAATAATTGTCACTAAACAATATGAGAGAGAGAGATAGATAGAGAGAGAGAGAGAGAGAGGGAGAGAGGGAGAGAGAGAGAGGGAGGGAGGGGTGGGTGGGGGAGGAAGGAGGCCGAGGGAGTGTTATCAGATTGCTCATTGTGATGAAAACAATACATTTCAAATAGATATATATTAACATGATTGTATACTAATACTTTATGTGGCAAAGTGTAGTTTATACATATTATAATGCTAATACTACTGGATTAACATATATGGCCAGAAGGTGGGGGGCGATATGAGTAAAGTATGTCTCTCTCTATCTCTCTCTCGCTCTCTCTCTTGCTAGCTCTCTTTGTGATGTATGTGTGTGTGTGTGTGAGTGAGAGAGAAGAGCAATATAAAGAAAGAGAGAGATTATGAAAGCGTGTACATGTATGCACAATATGCCGCCTTAATTTCTATAAGAGGTATGAAAACTAGTTTGTAGAGTCACTTGATAGAATGACCAAACTAACAGAGATGAACGTTTAATCTAACCGCGTTATTATTATTATACTACGATCAAGATATGAACTGCATAAAATATCACTTTAATTTATAATAAAAGACAAAACTAGTATATGCCCTATTAGACTATATGCTTGTATTTCGACAATAACACGACATGACTTTGTCTCCAATAGGGATGACTATGGCATACAATGCTGCTAGGAGGTTTCTTAGTGTTGCGATAAGATATGTACCATGTTTCTTTTAAACAGCTGGCTATGTAATGTATATCGTCAAGCAGGAGGCGTGAATGATAGCGCCAACATGATATCTTTCCAGGCATTTGAAACTGTTTGGGTTTTAAACAAATATATTTGAATGGAATAGTCTCGAATTTGTTTTATATTCCAATAATCAGTCTATTTAAAGAACAAATTATCGCAAATCATATGTTCATAACAGCGGCGAACTCGACAACGATTTCCATTATGTGCAGTTCCTAAAATGAGCTAACGCGGACTATTTCCTTGCAGCGGATTGATATCGAGGCAAAGGTGCTTCGGTCCTGGGTCAATGGCTGTTTGCCTATGCTAAACATAGCTGACAAGAGAAGACGGACATAATCACGCTTAGTATATTTGGATTATTTTAGACTGCTGTAAGTATACAAGCCTAACAATTTGTACCTGCAACAAAACGTACGATATGATACATAGCGTTAACCGGGAAAACCCTTTCTTTCTGTGAATATTCTTTCTTCCAATCGTTTAGCAGACGACCGGGCGATATGGGATATATTCCACAGCATGCTTAGAACGGCTCTGCAGACAATACCATCAGACCCCGTTATCCTGCTGATCGAACATGTATCCCCGCGTATAGCCACAGTTATCACATTTATTTAGTCAGAGATCGGTTTCCGTGGATTTCTCATGGATTGTGATATGTTTGAATGCATTTTTGTATGCGTGAAATGTACAATATTTACATTCGGTGATCTATGGTTACGCCTCAATGATTACGATACACACGCACAGGACAATGCACGCAGCTTTATTATCCAACTATCTTTGTACTGTTGTTTAGTTTATTGTCTTCCTGTTATAAACTGCATTGTCATTCCCATGTCATTTTGGTACCTAAACATAATATTATTATAATGTATGAGTATCCATGGAATATTTAGCCATATCATATATCACATAGGTAGCCTATCTTGTTATCAGCTGGGTTAATGGTGCTTTGGGAAGATGACCAACACAGTAGGGTTCGGGGAAATAATGAAATATTCTAACATCTGGCATGTCTGATATCAGATCTGTGAATAAGCCATGTCTGTGTTTAATACAGTGTTTATGGCCTTTGTTAGGCACATGTAATAATATTATTGGTGTATATTCCTACTAACTTGCCCAGCTGATTGTTGTTACAGTTCATGTACCTCTATAAGTATACAATTTATACTATAAGCAAATGGGTCTATCATGTTTATGTTGTATACAAATACTGCACTGTTGTCAGTGACTAAACCATTCTGCTATCAATACAGAGACTAACAACACTGGAGCAGCTATTAGTCATTGATGTCATGAAGTGGGTTCGTGGTTATAAATAATTCAGATCTAAGATATTTAAATTTTATGATGAAATTCTTGGTAGATATCAAGTCAACAAGTATAAGCTTATTAGGAGCTTTGTACCTGTGAAGACAGAAATTACGGTAAACCTATTTCATGTAAAACTCAATATTTAATAGTTCTTTACATTAACTATAATTGCAACCTGCCTGAAAGCCCCAGTGTTGATTTGGTAAACAAATGGGTTCAATTGTTTTATAATATAGTAGTGGCATTTACCTTCCATAACTGTTATTTTTATATGGATGTGCTATGTACAGTAAATACTAATGTACTTGAAACTAATATACCGTACATGTTTTCAGAGACTCAGAACATAGTTAAACTTCCACCTACATGCTAAATTGTAGATATTTTTCTGCAGTTATGTTAATTAGTTATCATAGTTAACAGGTGTTAGTGCACAGGTGCATGGTGTGTTGTCATGAAAAAGGACCCTTGCTTGGCAATTACATTCATATAAATCTCATTAATTCATTAAATTACATGCTCCTTTAACCCTCCCCCTGCTGGATTATGCACAGATACAGCTCTTTAGGGCATCTCTGGTTGCCTTCAGCATTTTAATTTTAAGAATTCATGAAATGAAATCTAGGATTAGGAAGCATGCACACTGGAGGATGATTGTTTTCTGTTCATATAGGCCGGTGTATATTAAAATATTTATCAGATTGCATGGGTATACATAATCGTTTTGGCGTTATGAATATGTATTTGTGCAATCCTTTATTATTACAGGATAACACAGTGGTTAATGAATCTGAATAATAATAATAATAATAATAATCAGTGTCGAAATAATGAAAATAATGAGGGGGTCATTCTCTGTAATTTTCAGGGGGTCACACAGATACCTTTAACATTGCAGATTTTCAAATAACCCCCGGACACCCTATTAATTCGTCATTGTGTAATTGTCATGGTGTAAATCTCCATATTATGATGTCAGAATGTTGCCAGGGCAAGTAGCAAGCAGGGAAAGTAGCAAACAGGGCAAGTAGCAAACAGGGCAAGTAGCAATCATACTTGACTTATACAACCACCGTCACTGACAATCACTGACAATCACTGATTATCATATTCAAGCAGGAAGCCTTGCTGGTAACAAATAACCACGACCTGAAGAATGCACCAGTGGGAAACATTGTTGGCTCTTATCATTGGAAATATGTAAAGTGTGCACTATAGCCTTGATTTGGGGGTTCTTTGACATGTGAATGAATAGGTCAAGTTGGGTTCATGTAAGGTCGAGAGAGATTCATGTAAGGTCAAGTCGGGTTCATGTGAGGTCTAGAGGCAATAGGAATATCTCTGGAATAGTGGCTTGTCTCATAGAAATATGATGTAAGCCATTACCAAGATTGATGAGCAATAGAGAACGGTGGGTTCTAGAATTTTATCATTCTATGATTATCTTGTCAAAACTTAAGTTGGATGTGCAAGTTATCAGATGACTACAGTGGTTAATTTTCATTTCAGAGAAGTGGATATGGTTCTGTGAGAGTTGGATTAAATCTAGGCTAGATTAAATAATACATTGACATGATAATTTTCAAATGTATATATATATGTATTCAGAATCCATATATATGTTTTCACATGTGTGTCTATTCTAACATGCGAGTCCTTACTTGTGTGTGTGTGTATTTGTGTTTGTGTTTGTTTGTGTGTGTGTGTGTGTGTGTGTGTGTGTGTGTGTGTGTGTGTGTGTGTGTGTGTGTGTGTTGGTATGGGGAATGGGGGGATGGAGTAATGGAGGGAGGGAGGGATGGGGTCACTAAAAACACAAATTTCCAGGACTTCTCTTCAAGACCATGTCTTTTTACACACGGCTCATCGACATCGAACGTTCTGTCGACAGATGAGATCTTATTGAGGAATAATGATTACTCCCTGTGAAAGTAAATTGGACAATTTTCACTTTCTTCTACCTCTTCTGTGCGTCATATGGTTCACTTGCTTAAATACGGTGCTCGTTATTGGAACAGAACGTCGAGCAATTCGTTGCCATCTCAGCCTTTTGCGGATCAATCAGCTGAAAGACGTCTATTTGGTCCAATTTGGAAGCCCCTTAGCGTAATTCTACCCTTGGAAAATGCCCCGGTATAATCATATCATTCCAGCCATGTAACGTACGACATTCGAAAACGACACATCGGCCTTGGTGTGCAGAAATATGCCGAGCATGATTCCTCGTATCATTTAATGTACTCACAGCATTCCATGATTTACCCATCGCGTGGAATACAAAGCGGGTCTTGTCAGCAAACAGGAAATGCCAATAATAGTTGGTTAGCGTATTCCATTTCTACGGAACTAGTCATATTATAGTCTGGATGAAATGTAGAACATCGTAGAATTACCAATTATGTAGTTGATTGGGATGGTTAATAAACCGATGCATTTGTGTAAACTATGCAGGCTAAAATCAATAGTGGAGACTATTGAATTTCAATTTGAGTTGCAAATGAGAGTGCATTGGTGTTTGACACCATTCGTTCCAATAGTCCAAACACATACGTATTAACCAACAGTTCAAGCCATTCTGGATATAGCACATTCACGATCTGAACAGAACTTTTATTCACTCAGGACGATAACCCCGGTAGATGAGGTACAAATAAAACTATTTACAAAACGGTGTAACACGAACAGGGATTTACCAGTGGAGGTTTTTCTTGTCATGGAATTCACGACACTGCTTCAAAATATACCGATTTTCTTTTTCAAAATCCATATTTCCTTGCAGCGAATAGGAGAACGGAAGGTTAAGGATATATAGTGTCTAGACAGGTAATTATAACACGTAAAGGGAAAAGGAAATGTGTTTAAATTAAAAAGAAAGGAAGAAATAATGCGGCAGGCGTCCGATAGCTAGCACGCTGTGATGTACTTTTACATGTACATATTCTAAAGACTTCACTTATCATGATATGTTCATAGTTCATATTTGATACTCAACAAAATTCATTAAATTTCAGTGGCCTTTTGGAGATATAGATTTAGCTTTATATTATTTGTAACATTGACAATGGCCAAACACCCACATGCACTGGATCGTCTTCAAGAATCTGCAGACGCATTGCAAGAAGAATGGCGCCATAGTCGAGTTCCGAAATTTGGTAGAAACCATCCCTATAAAATATCAGGCGGCTCTTAAAGTATTGTGTTGAGTATGCATTCCCAAAAAAAAGAGTCAACTGAGAATCAAAATACCAGATTTCGCCTCGTGGCAAATTCCGACCGTTTTGTCAATTGATTAATTATTGCCCAAAAGGAAATGTGTTGGAGGAAAATAGTACGGCGGTAAAGTGGCACCAGTAGCGGATACTCTGATCGATCATATTCCCCTCACGACTATTGTTGGATCGCACGGAGGCGTCAGGCGGATGCAGTGGCCACCGGTCGGAGAGATAAGACAATATGCACGTTGACCCGTCATGTAGTGATGTAAATCGAGATGGGAATATTAACAGACGTTAGCGGTCGATGCTTTTCGAAATATCCCACGTTGTTGTTTTTTTAAATATTAAAAAAAAAAAAAAAATATGTTATTTAAAAAAAAAGAATCCGGTATTTATTTTTAAGCTGTTCATAAAAGTCGTCAGTCAGATTGCATCTTGCCAGAAGGCGACATAGCAGAGGTTTTAATTGCTTTATTGGGATTCATAGAAATTGATCCCCGCATGATTGTTGCTGTCCGGAATTGTTTTGGTAACGATTTAACGGTAGAATAACAATCAGCCTGAAACTATAGTACCAAATGTCGATAGCCTCTCCTCAAGGGTTGTTTAAAGTTACCCTCCACTGTTTCATCATCGGATATCTAATTGATTTAAAGTTCCGACTAGTTTCCTGGGAGGATTGTCATAGCGCATAATGCATGTATATTTTACTTTTTCGAAGCGTTGTATAATTATTTTTATAAGAGGCTGATTTATTATTTGCATCACCAAAAAATAATATAATCCTTCCGTTTCAGGTCATATTCCAACATTACCCTATTGCTGAATTCGAAATTCTAAAAGCGACAGTTAATACGAAACAGTATTTTAAGGACGTGCGGGACGAAAATATAATACTAAAGTATAAAATGGTATTTTGAGTACTAAGTTTGTTACAGTAATTGCACTGTATAATTATGGATGCAGTATACCATGTACGGTATTAACACATAAAGAGTACCTACTATTTCATTATCTAGAACATGCTTACAGTTTATGTGTTATCAGACAGACAGACAGAAATGTTTAATCTCAAAATTCACATAGTGACATAGAGAACATTCTATAAATATAATATATAATGCAATTATTTATACAATTATACGAACAAATGGCGATACTACTAGTATAAGGACTATTATCATAATCCATATTTGACTAAAATATGCAATTTTGTTAAGGAGAGGTGTATAACTATGATACAGTTCATAAGACATATAAATTAATGCATAGTAGGGTTATTACAATAGTATAATTTAGGCAAAAATGATTTTCCAAGTTGTGATACTATATAAATGTCAAAAGCCATCACCTATCGGATACTAAAGACTGAACTAATATTGGAACCGCACTTAACCTATTTACCCCGTTCAAAAGCTATATATGTACTCTATTTTCGAACTTCAACCCATCGTCTAGCAATATAAACAGCCAGATGGAATAACACACCCATACATAACAAAATATGTCACCTATGTCAACTAAATGATATTAGTGATGAGTACCATTACATTTTTAATTAATGTCCATATTTTACACATGAAAGAAATAAGTATATCCCCTCGTATTACCTGTCTAGACTATCCGTCCCTAACTTACGTTCTCTTTTTAGAAACAAGAAAATCGGTACTAGTATATTGAAAAATCTCAGTTCAGTTTGTACTAGTGTATTATTTTGTACTATCCGCAATTACCATGTTGTATTCTGTTATTACCATGTATTAATGTTGTATTATCTTATTATCTGTGTACTTCATATGCCGAGGTTCTCCGCCTGAGTGAATTAAAAGTTCTGTTCTGTTATTCACCTCTAGCTCTTGAAGTTAACAATTATTTTAAAAAAAACAATCACTTCGACAATAGTTAGGGAGTCTACCAACAAACTTTTCAAGACAAAAAGTAAGTTCATATAATATAATATTATTGACCCTCGTCACTTGAATGTATATGAGAAGCCCTTCTGCGGTCCGTTAAATGGAACCTACGGTAGCTTTAAACCTGAAAACGCAGCGATAACAGCAAACATGACTGATATTCTACTTACTGACTAAGTAGTGATTCCCTTAAATATGATGTCATATCTAAAATAGCCATCGGATATTTGGCAGATTTGTGTATGAGTATTTAGGTGAATTAGCGGCATCACATTTCGGCGAGCGATATCTCATTACAAACACCCTTGTCCTCGCAAAGCTGGCGAACTCAATCATCCCTCTCGCATGATTTCGTTCCAAATATCATCCCTTGAAATAGATTGCTTCAGATCTGTCTATTTCCATGAATCATATCTTATGGTATGCAATAACAGATGAAATATGACATTATTGGACATAAAGCATTTTCAAGTCGTCTGCTGGGTTCGTGCGATTTGGCGCGCTTGATATCGGGCCCTAGTCAGCCCAAGTGATCAATCAAAACTCGGTCTCAATGAAAAGCTTTGATTCGATTCTCAACTCGTCGCTATCAAAGCGTGGGGATAATTGCGTGTGTCGTAAGGCGGGGTTTTATCAATAAAACAATCTGTTCCTCGCCGAGAGTACGTTTGGGCGAAATTTCGTCCTCTCGTACAACACCGACTCGTGTCACACTCGGGTCGGAGATCCCTCGACCCCACCGTGACAACGCCGCTCGAGTCTAATGAAGTGTTGTGTGCCTGTTCATCGGAAGGAGGCTGTGGAGAATTATTCATGGGACAGTGTCATTTAAAGCAGAGAAGACACCGGGCAAACCTGTGGCATCGGAGACTGATTGAAAACTCCGCGCACACCGTGTAGTTCTTGTATAGAACACGCTCCTCTTCTCTTCTCTCTGCCTCCATGAATCGTGACTTCAACCCGTGGACATTGAATACATCTTGGGAGTTCTTTGAGCGAGAGAGAATAACCACAAATATTCTCACAGGAATGAATTTAATAGAAGGAACGAGTCTTGCCAGGCAATGACATTTCAAGTCGGCGTAGGGTTAACTCTGAAAATTGAAACACGAACGTAACTGACGACGTAGCCCTGTTCGAAGAGAGGAGCTTTAGGTTTAAAGGTAGGTAACATGTTTTGTCCATACTGCTATCGAAATGTAAACTTAGTCAATACATTTACAAAAAATAATGGATTCAAGTTTAATATCAGCTAAATACCTTCAATGAGTATGGAAAGACACAGAGGTATTACACCTACACCTGGAATAATTATGAATACGCTTGCTATGCACGGTTCTCCTCCCTATACATATAATATTTTACTAACAACAATCATATGTTCTTCAGATTAGTTATCTTTTAAAGTTAATTAAATGAGTTTATAATAAATAAAGTATTTGCGATTACCTGTCATGTTTTACTAATAACTATCATTCGACTGTGTTGTTCACACTGTTTCTATTTCGTAAATAAATTAAGTGTGTTTTTTACTTATTTATTAATATGTTGAGAATCATGTTGCTGGTGAATACCAATTTGAGTTTAGAATGGTGCCTAATATATGGTAAATATCGATAGTTTGGAAATATTCATTACCCATTATGCCAAACGTTTGTTAAACATGCCAATATAAGTGTGCATGTATACTAGTCTTTCAGTCAACTCTTTCACACCAACGGGTAGCTAATATAAGTGAAGATTGGGTGGTATTTGAAAGTGACTTTGTGGGTGACAATCAGTAGCAAGGGCATATATAGTAATACAATTACAATACATTGGCTACTCATAATAGAGGTAAAATATTGATGTACAATACTGCATTTTCAAGTTAATACTATTAGTATATAGAATCTAGACGTAACTAAATATAAACTGAATACAGGGTTTCGTAAAATTAAGACATTTGTCTATTGTATTGCATAGCAGTTATTTATTTAAGGTACATATACGGTATGCGGAATTGTACTTTGATTCTCGCTTACATACAAAATATGAATGTAGAATTTGGAATAATTATATCGTCAGATAGGAATGTAATAAAAGTAAGTCATTGCCAATGTTCTATGGCCAATATAACTTCCCAGGCACAATTTTAATTCATCAATTTCTCACATTAAATAGTGTGTCTATTTTCAGCGAAGTGGCGATGAATTTGACATATAAATTATCGATCTATAAATTATGTTTCTGATTTTGTTTGAAAAAAACAAACACATTGAAAATCCTTGACACATTAGCTGCCTCGTACATTTTCGTAAACAGCTAGCAGAATCCCATAGAGAGTCTAGGCAACAATTCATTCACTAAATGCATTTTCAAAATACCCAAGGGGCAAACACATTGTACTTGTAAATAACTTACTACAATAAGCAAATGACAATCTCCAGTTGGTTGTATTTGCTTTCTACAATGTATGTGTACATGTGGTGTGTGTGTGTTTATGTGTGTGTGTGTGTGTGTGTATGTGTGTGTGTGTGTGTGTTATTAATCTATCTGATAATTACCCCTGGAATTAAACCAGAACTTATTTGCACGTACTCTAGTAGCCAGGGTATCGTTTATCGAAGCTCCCTTATCCGCTAAGAGACCATAGAACTCTCTTAGCAGTGTATTAGCTATCGGCAAAGGGAGCGCTATGGTCTCTTAGGTGATAAGAGAGCTTCGAGAAACGATACCCTGACTGATAATACCTTAGAGAAACCTGGCCTGTCAGAAACTCCGTTTTAATATCTTCACTTTTGTCACTAGTCCTCCTATTTCGTATCATTTAAACCTGCAATTTGAGATATGTTATAAATGTAATAAAAACCGTTGAAATTTATATGTAATCAAACAAAATATGATATGTATCTCATTATGAAATTCCAGAGGCGTTGGTAAATGGAGAAACATGATTATTGCTGAGATTAATCTAAGATACGCACAAACCAAATACCTTTCGCCGAGGTATTCCTGTCTGTTGGTGATCGCCTTGATGTGACAGTCCTATCCGCTGGACTGCAGATGAGATGTCATTACCGAGGTCTGATCTCCACATACTCTGTCTAGCGTTATCTGAACACAGAGGGATTGCATGACAATATGAACAACACTTGTGTTTATAGAAATACCCCTGAGGTCTCCTCAAAGGAAATGACGTGTCACCTGTCTGTTTACTACAGGTGTCTGTACTAGGCTACATGAGATTCACAGTAAGTTGATAAGATACCGGACACTTTCTGCTTCTGTTGAGTGACTGGTGTTGTTATTGATGTATGTGTAACATACCCGAATGTTACACGTGTGGATCATATCATATGTAGGTGTCTGAATTTAGATATTTCTTTTGAGAATATTGATTTTGTGAAGGTATACTAACTGTCAAGGTATCGAAGCGCAAGGTAAATGCATGTATGATATCTTATACACTAGTATACATGTAAAATGCCATGATGGTCATGATTTAGTAACTGTACGTTATAAAGGGTGTGTTATATTATAGTTCCATGCCACGGTACTGACAAGCTCTCTTAGACAGGTTATTAGTGGTGCAAGTTTATCATAAAGGTTTTGCAAATCACAAGCACATCTCGCTTCTAAAGTTGAATATGGTGATGTAATGTTGAAGAAGGTGCTATAATATTAAAGATGGTATTGTAATGTTGAACATGGTGTTGTACTATTTAAAATGGTGTTGTAATGTTGAACATGGTGTTGTAATATTTAAGCTGGTGTTGTAATATTGAAGATGGTGTTGTACTATTTAAGATGGTGTTGTAATGTTGAAGGTGGTGTTGTTTTGTTGAAGATGGTGTTGTAATATTGAAGATGGTGTTGTAATATGTTAAACATGTTTTAATGTTTAAAATGGTGTTGTATTGTTGGAAATGGTTCTGCAATGTTGAAGAATGTATTGTAATGTTGAAGGTGGTGTTGTAATATGTTGAACATGGTGCTTTAAGGTTTAAGATGGTGTTGTGTTGTTGAAGATGGTTTTGTGATGTTGAAGAATGTATTGTACTGTTGAAGGTGATGTCGGAATGTTGAAGGTGGCGTCGGAATGTTGAAGGTGATGTCGGAATGTTGAAGGTGGTGTTATAATGTAGAAGATGGTGTTGACGGGACCAAACTATCTGCCACGTGCACACAAACACGAATGTTGTACTTAGATACGGAAGTTAAATAGAACAATTCAATGTACAAACTAATCTTCTCTGTTTTAGTAATAATAAGATTGACTTTTCTGCTTCGTTCGAGCACCACATACGTATACAAGTCATGAAATTCGTACAAATGACATCCTAGACAACTACTAGTAACATCCTGGTCAGGTAATATACATTAAATTAACATAAAATAGTTCCTTATTGCTTATACATGTAATAGACGTCATCTGTAAGAAAAGAGATCCTGTTTTATGTACTGTCATGTGATAATATTTTTCTATTTTAATTTGTTCTTGATATTTAATGTCGTCACTATATTCTGTCTCTCTGTGAATAACATCAAGGAATATATTCAGCAATCTAGAGTACCATCAATTATTATTATTACATGAGAGAGAGAGAGAGATTCTTTATTTCCTCCGTTAAATGGGTTTGACATATTCTTTATAGCTGAATAAGCACGTCATACAAACCCTGTTAATTTGTTATGCTATTACCTACATGTAACAGTATAGAGGATGTTGGTTGTAAATTGACGCACATTATATATATTTAACAATGTTTAAAGACCATGTGGGAGGATGTTGATCAGATGAGTCTACATAACTGTCTTTATTACAAGCCTATTTCATAGATGGGTGCCCAGTTACTCCACACAATGAATAATTTAGCATCGTTTCAGGAATACACTATCGTACTTTATATATAGCAGAATCCATGTACATTCGCTATCGTTTTTTTGTGAGATGAATAGCTCGCATGGGCTTAGATGAATTTAATATTAATATAAAATGACATTTGCTTGTGGAAATGTCATGCTAAATATCATCCAGTGAAAATGTTAAATGGCACATGAAATTTTTAAAAGTTTGGATGTTGCTGTGTTTCTTTTTCACTATTTTTTCTTTTCTATTTTCTTTCCGGGAAATCGACTAGCAACAACACAAATGTAATCTTGCAGAACATGTGTTTAAACTAAAACAAAAACCACCACAAATGTAGAATGTACTCTTTGTTGAAAGTGCTATTCTTTCAAATGAAATTGTATTCATGGTATATGTAGCTTTACTTTTAGAATGATTAGAAACTTGTGTGACAGATAAAAATACCATCATGTCCATATTAAAATGCAATGCTTTACATAGTAAAATATACAGTAAAAACAGTCTTTACGATGTAAATGTTTATCAAGAAGGTCTGTTGATAAAATCCAATACAGCATTGATCGATAGGAACTTGAATCACGACCAAAATTTTCTTGATACAATCTGTTCCTAGCCAATCAAATCCATCACAGAACACGTGTTTTACATGATTTTACATCTACGGCGACGTCTTGGGACAAGGAATCCTGATTATTGAGATGGTGACTCCTCCCCTGGAAGCGCCAAGTAATATGTTCCAGACCCTTCAAGTGTGAAGCATTGGCCCAGCACACCAGTAGACCCGGTATTACCCCGGCACACGTCCAGCTGATTGAAAGATCGATTTTAATGAGACTTCCATACCGCTACTTTGGACGGTGATCAGCAAGGTCTTCATCGATGTCCAAATGAACATAGTTGTAAATAGTCGTAGATCATAGCCATACCACCCCTGTGTGGTGTGATCCCTTGGAAAATATTCATCCTACAACTGTACTGTATAACTATTTTAACTATTTTTACTGATTAACAATGAACATGTAGTATGTACTGTCGAGTAGTAGTACAGGGTGTCCCAAAATAAATGTTAGACTAAGTTCGCTATCTTTTCAGGGTTGGTAAACAAGACTTGGGAGATTTGACTCGCATCAGTATTTTGACATT